>VMDR010009105.1:0-34395 GCA_007922815.1 Macrotus californicus
AGGGGAGGTTAAGAATAGTATAGGAAATGGAGAAGCCAAAAAACTTACATGTGCGACCCACGGGCATGAACTAAGGCAGGGTACGGGGGAATGCTGGAGGGTGGGGGTACAGGGAGGAGGGGAATAAAGGGGAGAAAAAAATTGGGACAGCTATAATAGCATAATCAATAAAATATACTTAAAAATTGTATTTACTTACTATTTATTCTGAGCATTGAATTCACGTGTGTTTGTTATATTATTCCCTTGACTCATTCTATATGCTTAAAATGTTTCAAAAGAAAAAGAAAAAGCATTTATAAGTAAGTATTTAAAATTTATATCCATAAAATAAGTTTAAACCGATTCCCAGGAAAATGGTCAGTGGTTGTCACTGGCAGGTCTGCACACTGTGTGGGCCCGAGGCACTTTTGCCTCATTAAAAAATATTTAAAATTACATTATGTCTTATAAATGCCTTGGTTTAAAGAAAAATATGAGCCAGGCTGGATTCCTTATTGTATATTCATCATTACAATATGCCTTTTTCTTCTGATTATAAAAGAAATGAAAATGCAGACATTCTGGAGGAGGCCCTGAAGGTCTTGTGGCCACATGTGCTGTGCTGCGTGCCCTGAGCTCTGGGCCCGCGGCCGGGGTCAAGGGTGGGAAGGAGACTTCCTTTCTCTTCTATACCTGTTGTTTTATTTGAACTTCTAAAATCATGCACATTTATCCCTTTTTAAAAAGAAGGCAAAACCTACACCTGAATAAGGAAAAGATTAATTAACCTAATAGAAGATTGAGCAAGGACAGAACGAGGCAGTTCACGGCTGAGTCAATACAAATGGCCGGTAGCCCTGAAAAGGTGCTCAGTTGTCCATAAGCAGGGAAACGCAAATCACACGACAAAGTTTTTAACTGAAAAATGAAAAATGCTGATGCTATCAAGTGTTGGCATGGGTGTGGGGAAATGGGCTGTCTCCCAGCATGGCGGGAGTGGTAATCGGTTCAGTCTTTCAGGAGAGCGATTCACCGTTGCTTATCCACAGGTATAATGCAAATCCCCTTTGGTCAGGTGTGCCTTATTCCCAGGACATCTAACATGTGGAAATACTGTCACGTACAAAAAAGATTCGGGCACAGGTATATGCATTGCAGCATTGTTCCACTAAACAATTAGAAGTGACCCAAACCTCCATAAATACGTACATAAAATGTTCAGTAAACCCAAACACAAAGTGTCCGTAAACCGAGATATATATCCTAATCACAAACTATGGTATATAGATATCGATATCTCCTGCAAAAATGTTAATCATTGTTAAAATAATGAGATAATGAACATGCAGCAACACAGAAAGTCCACCACATCGTTACAGGCAAGAAGCAAGCTGCCAATGAGGCAGCGCGAGCCCAGCTGTGGAGATGCGCCCGCGCACCGCGTGCGGCGGATCCGTGCTCCACTCCGGGCAGCGCTGATCTCTGGAGGCTGGGTGGGGAAGGAGGCTTGTACTCTTCAGCGTGTGTACTTTCATCGCGCCGACTTTTCTTACAAAGACAGCACGTTTACATAATACCTATGTACAATTTTAAACTTTTGAAAAATTCAACAGGCAGTTGCTGGGTGAGGCTGGAAACAGTTCTTGCTTCACAGGCCAAGGGGAGTGAGGGGCTGGGAGAAGCCGGATCTATGGGGCCTGGAGCAGCTTCCGTTTGGCAACTTGAAGCTTCAGGGTTTCCGAGATGGAAAGGCCTGGAGTTCTTTGCCTGGGCAAAAGTCGTGTGGCCGGGCCTGGGCCAGGCAGTTCACAGACCCCAGATGGTGCAATTTTCAACCCTGCCCAGTCCAGTGAGGGAGACATTGTCATTCCCACTTTCAGGATGAAGGTCCTGAGGCTTGGAGATCACCCGACAGGAAATGACAGAGTCCCCTGGACCTGAGTCTCAGGTAGGAGAGAGGGCTGCAGACCTTTCTAGGATGGTGATGTTGCCAAGCTCTGGGGAGATGAGGCTGGAGCCTGGCAACAGTGGCCCCAATGGCATGGAAATGGGGGCAGCAGAGTGTGGACCATTGCCGATTTGGGGCATTCATGTCCTGTGTAAGGGGAGAGGTCCGGATATCCTGAGGTCACTTTTGTCCTCAGGGCCTGATGACTTGAGCAGTGTCAATGTTGGGGTGTGTCGGGGATGAAGGGGTGAGGGCAGAGCAGCCTCAAACCCCCTGCAAACCAAAGCAGACCAAAGGACAAAGAAAGGAAGGTCAAAGACAGTACCAGGCTACCGACCACAGTCCTGGGAAAGCAGCCAGGGCTGTTCAGATCCTCCAAGGGAACAGCCTGTGTCTGGGGTCCCTCCCTCCCAGGATTCTGCCTCAAAGAGGCAACTGACACATCCTCAAACATCACCAGCACTGGTGAACCTCTAGCCAAGCTAGAACCTGAATCTGGGGCTCCCCTTCCAGCCCTGCTCCCACTGCAGCTGCCACACCTCCAATTAGTCAGCCTCTGTAAATTCCCTGCATGAGCTGGCGCCCTGGCTGGGGCCACTGGTCAGCAGCAGAGGCCACGGAACCAGGACACTCAGGCCTGGATCCTCTCGACTTACCAGCTCAGACTCAGTTTCCCCATCCACAATATGGAGTTAGTAGCAGCTACCTGGAAGGCTGGAGTGGGATTGAGCCAGTTTATAGTTGCAGAAAGTGAGTTTAGCGTGCACCTGCCATGCCGTTGTGCTTGATAAACATGTACCCATTGTCCCAGCAGGATGGCTTTGGGCAGGCACTTCCAGCTGTGTGTTCAGATCCAGTTGTGCCACCGGGAGCCACAGCTCACTCAGTTTGTCTGCAAAATGAAGCCCACCCTCCTCCAGGTGGTTGGGGACGGGGCGGCAGGATCACGACCGCAGACTGGAGAGCAGGAAACATACCTCACTCTTGGTACCGCTGCCTCTGGGTCCTGAGCAGGCTGCCTTCTGGCAGTACCCACGTCCCTTAACCGGGTGTCAGGCCCACAGAAGGTGTGTCCTCATTCGTGCTTCTTATCCATGCAAGGACCTGGGGACCCCTTCTCTGAGGCTCCTAATTTTGCTGTGAGGAAATGGGTCCAAGGTCATCTGGCTCTGGGGGCTACTCAGTCTCACGGGCAGAGCCTGAGAGGAAGGGGCCCAGCCACACAGAAAGGTGAAATTGCAAACTCACACGTCTCTCCTGACAGGACACTCACTTCGGGCATCCGTGCAGCCAGTTTCTGGCTTCTGTTAAACTCCAACCTTGAGCCTCAGTGCTCGAATCAAGTCCCTGGGGCAGTGTAAGTTTCTCTCTCTCTCTCTCTCTCTCAGGTCCTTGGAAAATGGGTGCAGGTCTCAACACAAAATGAGGACAGATACTTCTGACCACCTGGAAAGACTCTGGCCATAAACTGCTAGCTCCAGGCTGGAGAACTGTGGATGGGGCTCTGCATGTTTCCTTGTCTGGACACAGCACAAGGCGTCTTCCAGAGTCTTTCCACGGTGCTTTGGTGATTATGGGTGAAACGACAGGGTATCTGTGGTTTACTTGAAAATATTCCAGCAAAAGATTTTTTAAAAGTCGATGACAAGAGGGATACACGAAACAAGCAGGCCGTTGGTTAGCGCCAGTGCTGGCGGCAGGTACACAGGCTCTTTGTGCGCTTCTCTCCACCTGCGGCTGCCTTTGAACTTTCCCTGAATGAAATATTGACGTGCTTTTGAATCACCTTTCAATAATGTTTTTTATTGGTTGATGGACTGCTTTTGTTTGTTTGTTTGTACTCTCCAAGGTTTCTAAAATGAATGTGTATTACTCGTATAACCAGAAAAATAATCCATATTAAGATGTTTAAAGCATAATTTTGCTACACCGAAGAGTTGGGGCAGGAGATGCTGAGAGCACTGAGCAAGGAAGAGACAGTGAGGCCGGGGGTCCTGGCAGCCACTTGGCTGACCCTAGGCCAGGCAGGACAAGGATGGGAGAAAGATGGGTGCCCCTGCTCTCTTGGAGGAGGTGGAGGCAGCCAGACAGATACCATTGCACCTCCAGGTCTCTCTGGCTCCTTTCCCACTGGTGGGTGCCAGTCCCAGGAAGCCCAGCCCCTGTGAGCCCAGCCACCTGCATACCACTTGGCCCAGCCCTGCCCAGCTGCTTTGGCCCTGCCTCAAGTGTTAGGTGCCAGGGGAGGTAAGCCAGGTGTCAGAGCCGCAGTCTGTGTCTGGGGGAGGGTGGCAGAGAGGCACGTTGTCCTGCTTCTTTTGGCTGCAATCTCGTCTCATCACCTGACCTACCGTGGCGGGCTCCGGGGCAGGAGGCGGGGGCAGACTATGCCAGTCAGGCCCGGCCACGAGGCATCCTACTCCTGCCCTGGCTGGGACGGCAGGCACGGGACGGCCCTGTTACTGAGGACTTACCCGAGCTGGCTCCGCCCCACACCTGGAGAAGCAGCATTGCTGTGCTCCCTTAACTGCTGAGGGAGGGGGTTAAGAGTTCTACCCAGTTGGTTAAAACGCTCCAGCGCTTCTCCATTGCCCTCAGGGTGAGCCCCAGCACCTTGCCCTGGGTCCCATCGCTCTCCTCCTGTGTGTTTCTGTCCCTGAAATATTGACAGCCACCCCACCCACTGTGCATCCACTTCAGGTCTCCCCTGAATTCCAGCCCTGCCCTTCAGGTCTCCCCTCATTCTGCACCATCATGTGTCTGTGGCCGTGCCAACTGCTCAGGAAGCCTTCCTCAAAAGACTCCAGCTACTTTAGAAACTTTTATGAAATCAGTGACCCAGTCCTGGTTGTACTGTGCTGTGAACACTCTTTCATGTCACTGCCTTTTACTGCCCTTGACCATGATGTTGCAGGGCAGGGTAGGGGTCAGGGTCACCAGATAGAATCCTTTTCCCAGGTGACAGCCCCATATCCCCCAGGGGTAGGGGCTCAGTGGGCAGAGCACTTGCTCCCTTGACTGGTGTCCTTGTGCAGGATACAGCCTGCACAGCTGTGCGCAGCATCCCTAGTCTGGGTCTTACTCATCTGAGGGCCCGGCACAGAGGTCTGTGGGAATAAATGAATGAATGAGTGGGTGGGTGAGTGACAGAGTTGCCCAGGGCCTCCCAGTGGTAATGGCATGGCCAGGGTTCAATCCCTGGCTTGAGGGAGTCCAGATCTCATGCTTGACATGTTGCTGGAGGAGTGGAGAGCTTGGAGCATATCCAGGTGCTGAGCCAAGCCAGGTCCAGCTACCTGAGCCTGCCCAGGACGGGCCTCCCAGGGGATGGACACCCAGGTGAGAGGGATGTGATGTTGAGGAGCCCCTTGCCTAGCTAAGGATGATGCCCACATGGTCTCTTACCTGTAGAGCAGGTATCACCTCTACACCAGCCTCTTCGTGCCCTGGACAAGGGAGCCCATCAGTGCTGGTCCAAGGCTGCACGTGCCCCTGGGGCCTGGACAGAAGCACAGAGCAGGGCCTCTTAGGTCTCATTGGGATGCCTGTCAGGCATCTGTGTACCTAACAAGTTGTACAGCAGGTTCTGACACCCACACAGGCCTGGACCCCATGGGACCAGGGAGTCTCCAGCTTGGGCCACCACAACGAGATGCCACAGATTGGGAGATCTAAACAGCAGGCATTTATTTCTCACAGTTCAGGACAGCCAGACTCAGGAAACCCAGGCCTGGCTCCTAAGGGCACATGGAAGCCAACCAGGGAATCATGGGTCAGGAGATGGCCTGGACCTCAGCATAGGGCCCACCTTTCCCACAAAGCCTCAAGGAGAACACAAACTGGAGTAAAGCGTCTACCAGAAATCTATTGCAGACAATTCTGTGGGATGCTGTGCTCGCTGCTTAGGTGCTGCATGGTGAGCAGGCACACTTGCTGCCCTCAGGCTCTTCCCAGCTAGAGGGAACGTGCAGAGTGTCACCTCCCCTTCCCACAGAAGGTGTAGAGACAATAAAAGAGGGGACAGAGCAAGAGGTTGGGTGCAGAGTAGCAGCGAGCAATTACCCTTCAGAAATTGGGCTCACTTCAAGGCCGTTCTTTGAGGCAGAGCTTGAGAGACATGGGCTTTGGGGCCAAACAGAGCTGGATCAAATGCTACCACCTCACAATTTTCTGTCATTTTCAGTTCACTTAGCTCCTGTGGGCCTTAAGGCCTGCCTTTGGGGAGTGTATAGGACCTATTGGTGCAACCTACAATATGCACGAGTCTCAGATTACGCTGAGCGACAACCCTGGGCCCAAAAGAGCACATACAAACGATTACGTTCATATACAATTCTAGAAAATACAAACAACCTCTAGGGAGAGAAAGCTGATTAGTAAGTGCCCAGGGATGGGAGTCGGAGGGGGTGGGATTACTAAAGGTCAGGAGGAAACTGTAGGAGGTGATGGGCATGGTCTTTATCTTGAGTGTGATGATGCTCCGTGAGTGACCGCACGTACTAAAGCGTAAGCAGTGCACTCTGCATCTGTGCGGTTTAGTGTGTGTTAATTGCACTTCAATGATGCTGTCGAAGGAAACAAAGTCCTTCCAACCTCAAAAAGGTTTTAAAACCTCAATGTCTTCTTTCTGGGGAGGATGTCCCAAGGTTTAAATAACTCTTGAAGAGTACCTTGATCCTGTCTGGATCTAGCACCTTCCACGATGGCTACCTTCCTCCCACCCTTACAGCGTCCAGATGATTTGTCCCTGACCCGCTTATCGAATGCACGTCTTCTGAGTTCCAGCAAGGTTCCAGGGCAACGGGCCAGGTCAGACCTCCAGATAGAGAACGCGCTGTGGAGCTAGGTCTGTCTGGAGGGGAGCCCAGGGGAGCCCAGGGGAGCCCAGGGCAGTTCATAACTTGGCCGGCAGGCCCAGAAACCAAGGTGGTGGTGCCAGTTTGCTCTGTTTGGAGCCTCTGTCAGGACCCCGCTCACCGGGGGGTCCTTGCGAGTCAACTGGAGGAAGGCAGGGCTCAGCGCTCCCTGCCTGTGCCTCTGACTGTTCGCATGTTGATGAGTTTGGTGCACCACTGGCCTTTCAACCTTTTGTGAACGTACAAGCAAGCATTGTTGTCACATTTAGATTACTGCTTTTCTTTTTAGTTCTGATTCAGTGTTAGCCAATCATGCCTCGTCAGAGCTGTAATTACGAAGAGTTCAAAACATAAATGTCCAGCAATACGGATTTGGTTTAAATAATTAGAGTGAGCTTCAAACCAGCATGTGTGATATTTTGGGGGGTGGTGTGTGTGCATGCTCACAGGCCTCAGGTGTGAACAGTAATTTCTCTGGGCAGCTGCATCCTTTTTGCTCTGTTTGCTGGTTGATATTTTCCTTTCTCAGAAATGATCATGCATTGCTCTAGTATTAAGAGAAAAATAATAAATGAAACCACAAGAGAAGTATGTAGAATCACATCCATGCAGCCATCCTCTCCGTCCTGACCTGAGGCTGCTCCCAGCACCCAAATGGCCCTTGGTCTCCAGGCTGGCTCCTCCCTTCTGTTCTGTGCCCTGAGTGACCTTCAGAAAACGCAGATCTGATTATGTCTTTTTTTCGCTTTAATGGTCTCCACAGGGCTCCTCAGCCCACAGAACAAAGTCTGTCCCCTCCCGACTTGGTGGTAGACAAGCTTTTCATAGACCATCCCTTCCCGCCTCTCAAGCTCAAGATCTCACGTCACGCCCCTGAAGCCCAGGCTCCATGCCAGACTCTTTCTGCCACTAAGCCTTTTGCAGTGGACTGGAGCTGCTTTCCTGCCCTTGCACTTGCCCTCCATCTGTCCTCGGCAAACAGCTCCTGATCCAGGAGGTCGCAGTCAAGGCTTCCCCGTCCTGTCCACACGGGCACATAAAACCCTGATCTCTTGTCCCTGCTTCCACATGTCCACTGCCCACACCTGCCACAAGGCTTGCACTAAAAAGAACCTCAACCGAGTGTTGTTGGTGAATTAGTAACAAATTCCTGGAATGTGTTAGCCTGAGTCCAGTCGGAATCAAGAGTCCCTCTCTCTACCTTACAGAGATTTTCTTAGTTCTTTCAGTGAGATCCCGTCATCTTCTGAGTTTTTATAGACTCTGCTGGAAAAACTGCCTACTTGACTTGTCTTCACTACCTGGCGTTCCTTATTTCTTTATTTTTTCTCCAATATTTGCTTTTAACCTGCTACATTCCTCGAAAAATTGGTGTTCCCTATAGTAATTTTTAAAAAATAAATCCTAAAATTTTGGTTCATCAAAGGACACTATCGAGAAAGTGAAAAGACAGTCCACAGAATGGGAGGCAATATTTGCAAATGGTACACCTGATAAAGTTCCAGTATCAAGCATATGTAATTAATTCTTAAAATTCCATAATAAAAAACCAAATAACCCAAGGAAAATAATGGACAAGAATCTAAAAAGACCGTTGTCCAAAAGATATACAAATAGCCAATAAGCACATGAAAGAAATGGGCAACATCATTAGTCATCAGGGAGATGCAAACCAAAGCCACGATGAGATCTCACTTCATATCCATGAGGACGCCATGATAACAAAGGCGGACAATAACAAGTATTGGTGAGGATGCAGAGAAGCGGGGATCCTTGTATATTGTTGGTAAGAATATAAAATCGTGCCGTCTCTGTGGAAAAAAGCTCAGAGGCTCCTCAAGAGTCAAACACACAATTGCCCCGTGAGGCAGAGATTCCACTGTGTGTGTCTGTTCAGGAAGATGGCAACCATTCAGATCACAACAAGTGCCTGAATGTTCATAGCAGCGTTACTCGTAATACCAAAAAGTGCCAACAGCGCGGATGTCCACCCGCTGATGAGTGGGTGGCCAAAGCCCGTCTGTCCACACAGTGGAGCACCGTGGATACAATGGCCGTGCTACCTGGATGGAACTTGACAGCAGCCTGCGCAGGGAAAGCGGCCTGATGGGAAAGCCCACGCCGTGCAGTCACATTCACGCTGCTGTGCAGACCACGCAGCTGCACAGACGCAGAGGACAGAGCCACAGCTGCCCAGAGCAGAGGTGGGGGTGGAGAATGGCCACTTAACACAGTAGGGGCTTTCTTTCTGAGGTGACAGAGTGTTCTGGAAGGAGATAGTAATAAAGGCTGCACAATGTTATGACTGTACTAAGAACCACTCAGTGGTAGGCGCCCTTTAAAATGTTTTAAATGGTGAATTTTTTTCACTTTATGTATGTATGTATGTATGTATGTATATGTATGTATGTATATGTATGTATGTATGTATGTATTTTTATTTTTGTTCAGGCACAGTTGTCTCCATTTTCACCCATCCCCACCTCCCTCCCTCTTTGTCTCTGTCCATGGGTCCTTTGTACGTGTTCCTTGATGGCCCTTCCCCTTCTTTCCCTCGTTATTCCCCTCCCCCCACCCCTCTGGTCACTGTCAGTTTGTTCCTCATTTCAATGTCTCTGGTTGTATTTTGCTCACTTGTTTGTTTTGTTAATTAGCTTCCACTTATAGGTGAGATCATATGGTATTTGTCGAATTTTATGACTTTACCTCAATATAAAAATGTAATGAGAAAAAAAACCGATGTATTTAAAAATAAAAACCTAAACAGTACAGTCAGGTATAGAAAGTCAGGGCCTGGGGAAGAGACACGCCAGTCAGTGGAGCCGAGCAGAGTGCCGGGAGTAAGTCCGCTGGCCTGGGGAGTGGGCGCTGGCAGAGGCTTTCGCACCGGGAGGGACCAGGTGGACGTGTGAGTGATGGGTGCTGGGCAGTCAGCTACCATAGCATAAAAATAACATCAATGCCAACCTCCCACCATTGGAAAAATTAAATTCAGATATACAAATGAGCTAAACAAGAAAAATACAGCCTCTAAATTAATAGAACAAAATGTAAGAGTGTATGTTCATGTTCTTGGGGCAAGGAAGGCCTTTGTCAAGAAGGCATACGAAGCTCTGGCTGATGGCTCCCTTGGAGGGAGTGTCATACTGTGCACCCAAAGGTGGCGGGTTCCATCCCCGTCGGGTGTGCGTGGAAGGCAGCCAGCTGATGTTTCTCTCTCTCCCTCCCTCCCTCCCGCTCCCTCTTCCCCCTTCCTCTCTCTCTAAAATCAATAAACATATCCTTGGGGAAGGGTAAAAAAGTCATACAAACCAAAAACCACAAAGGAAAAGATGGGCACATGTCACTGCATCAGTATTAAGATTTCCATGAGCAAGAAAACCACCGTAACCTAAGTTTAATAACTTGTAAAAAATTTTAAAAGACTAGGAGAAAATAGTTTCTATATCAAAATTAATATTCAGAATGCATGACAGATTCCTGCAAATCAACAACAATAACAGAAGACCAACAACCCAATAAAAAGTGAACAAAGAAAATGAACCCCAATTAGCAAGATAGGACATACAGAAGGCCAACAAATGTTCGCCAGGCTGGTCCCACTGACGGTCGGGAAGTGTGCGTGAATGCCGCTACGCTCTTCTCTTGGACAAGGTGGACAGAACTTAGTGCGAGGGCCTCAAGGACGGAGAGGATGTGGAAACGGACCGTCTCCTGTCTACCTGTGGGATGTGTAAAGAGACACACCCACTTCAAAGGGCAACTTGGCAATGTGAATTAAAAACTTTAAATCTCGTGTGTCACGCCCCAACTATCCCACCGTGTGGCACACACCAGTAAGAAACGCTTCTACTGTGAGCAAGGAGGCATGCGCAGCCTTGCTTTCCACAGCGTTGGGTGTGACAGCGAAAACAGGAGGCGGCCTCCGTGTGATGCGCAGGGTGCTGGCCTCGTAAATAGAGAGAAACCTTGCAATGAAAAACGTACTAAAAATGATAAGGTGGTACACTTTAAAGGTCTTACAATTTTGTCAATTATGCCTCAGTAAAGCTACCCCAAAAGTGCCGAGGTGTTTCCTCTGACTTGACAAGCACAGGGCTCCAAGACTTACCGCTGGGTAAAAGAACAAGTCCCGAGGAACACCCTGTGAGTGGGACACCCTGCGTGAAGCCCACGGTTTCCCACGACGACGGCGCAGCTCGCTGTCTCCCACGCAGCCGTCGCCCCCAGGTGGGAGAGAGGGCTTGGGGTGTGTGATCAGAGGACCCAAGAGGTGACTTTCTTGTCCCATTTCAATTTTTTTCAAGTAGAATGTATTTATGTACTATTTGTATAATTCAAAAGCATGAATTAGAAAAACACATCAAAACCAGGAAAAGAGAAATGTGAGTAGGAAGTCAGGGCTGTGGGGGAAAGAAAAGAAACAGTAACAGAAATCCAGGCTACAATGGATGATCTGTACAATCGTCGGAGTTGAAACTCATATGGGGCTGTGAGCTTCCTGGGGCCCCAGGAGAAAAAGGAGCTGTGACCTGGCCTATTCCTGATTGTCAGAAAGGAGAAAGCTGCCTGGCATGGCTACAAATTTTCCCAGGTGGTAGGTTTTAGCTTTCTAACTAAACTGAGACCCAGGACCACAAGTTCCGCCCCTTGGTACCTGCAGGGTCCTGCAGGGGGCTGAGCACCCATTGACGTACCATGTATGTCTGTCAGGAATGACTACAACCCTGGTGAGTGTGCCCCTTCAGGGTGGGGGGCAAAACTACCACAGGCCCTGTGGGATGAAACAGGACTCCGAAGTGGCTTGCTGTGGGCTAAGGTTAGGTTACATCACTCAGATCCTGACCCCGAGGTATAATTTTGGTCCCATGGTCTATCCAAACCCCAAGGTCACGGGCTAGGTAAAACAGCCTGTGTCTCCTTCCAGCCCTTCCATACCATCAATGGCAATTTTTTTAAAATCCCGTGTAAGCTATTTAAATAGGGTTTGGGATCATGTTTGCATTCCCATGTCAGTGGTGCCAAGCTCAGAGAGGTGAAGCCATTTCCCCCACGTCACACAGCTGGCTGGCACCAGAATGAAGGTGATAGACCCAGTGTTCCGACTTGTTCTACTGCCCAATCCAACCTGTATACGAGATTCGACTACAGACTGAGCGGAATCCTAAGAAGTCTCACACCCAAGCGTGTGTTTTCCCACGGCAGGCACTTACTGCAGATTGAGGCTTTCGGGTCGACGGTGGGACTGACTTTTGGAAATGGCCCAAACATCCAAGACCTCATCTGGCAAACAACACAATGCGATCATAGCTTGCTGTTTACTTTTTTACCCTGTTCTCACTGCAAGTGGATCTGAGGTGATTTTCAAGAGTAAATGGGGAGAGGAAGAAATGAAAGTTTGGGGTGAAAGGAGCCGTGGTCCGTACATCAGAATGATGCACCAGGGTGCTAGACGTGGGTGCACATGTGATCTGAGCTTCCTCGTGGCCACAGAAAAGAGGAAACACGGTCAGCCTCAAGGTGCCCAGCTTCCACAAGAAACAACAAGCTGACGGCCCCGCAGCACGGGCTTCCCTGAATTTGAAATCTGGAGGCAATTTCTCCTGTAGTTTCAAATAAAGGTGGTTTCACAGGATGAGGGGCAATGTCCTGGTGGCATCCCTACAGCAGTGAGCCTTTGGGGCTCTTTTATGAATAGCACCCTCAAAGCACCCAGCTGGCGTCCCACCAAAGTGTGACCCAGTATACTCACTCATCCAGGGTGGGGTCAGTGTGGGCGACACTGGTTTGCCGCAATCAAGGTGTGGTGGTGAAGGAACAAGCCCCGAGATGGAAGTGGAAATTTAGTCCCAAAGAAGGCCCGGGAGGTGCTGACAGCAAAAGTGACAGACACTGCTGGAGATGGCATTGTGCTACCGCGCCCTGGAGGAGACACCTAGGAGGAAGGGCAGTGTGCATTTGGATGAGAGGGTTCTATTGTGATTCTGTTTTTAAAAAAAGGTCTTAGATTACGATTCTGTGTTTTGTGTCTGGGCAGGTGTCTGTCACGGTCACTGAAGCCGAGGAAGTTCGGGCCGAGTTGAGGAGGCACCCTGCAGTGGTGAAAAGCTCAGGTCTGGGAGTCCAGCCGACCTGGGCATGAACCCTAGCATGGCAATTTTGTGGCTTGGGCAGGTTACACTGCCACTTTGAACTTGACTCTCTTCTTCTGTAGCATGCAGACTGATAACAAAAAGTTCTGGCTGTGCAGTTTGGCTGGGAGGCACAGAGACAGAGCAGGTGACAGGCTGGGCCGTGCTGGGCACCGAGAGAGGCGAAGTCTCTCGCACAAGAATGGGAGGCTGCAGCATGAGCCTGGTGGAAGGACTCTGGCCCGTGTCCCTGGCGTGGGCACAGGACACTCTCTCCGAAACGGGATCCTAAACTTTGTCCCCAGGATTCCTCAGGTCCTCCTGGGCCCCGCAGAAACCAGCCCTTTCACACCTGCAGGTTTTCCCCATGCAGGTCAGGGGGCTGCCGGCCCAGAATGACGGCCTGGGGAGGAATTTTAACTGAAGCTCATTAACATGTTGCTTTCACCTCTTGAGGATTTGCTTTGAGTGTTGAGAGGAATGTTCTCTGATAAGATGAAAGTAGGTCCCTGGGTGAGCCAAGCCCCTTGCTCTGAGGGATCCTCATCACAGGCTAGCTTGCACGCACATGCCTGGCCAGTCCCTGCACTCCACTTCCAGGCCCAACATGTTGGAGCAACTAGCTCAGGTCCCCAGAAGTTGTCCCCTTGGTGCCTCTGTGAGCTAGAGAGGTGGTTTGTCCCACAGGGCCTGTGGCTGTGCAGCCACACATTTGTTCAGCTTTGCTCACAGCTACCCTGCCGGCTCATACCCAGGACACCGACTAGGGGCCACTGCCCTATAAAGTCGGGGCTACACTCTCCCTGATTTTACAGAAGAGGAGATGAGGCATGCCCTCAGCCCAGGCAGATGACTGAGGCTCTTTGCTCTGTATCTGTACCCCTATCTGTAGGTGCCGGCCCAGCATTCACACTAGTAGTGCTGGCTGCTGTGAAGGGTCCTGTGACATGAGTGGGTCAGAGCCACGGAGTGGGTGAGTGGGACTCAAGCCCCACTCTGCCCAGAGCTCGGGCCCTCTGTCCCTCCCAGCTGCTGGTGTCTGGTGCTGCACTATCTAGTGTGGTGACCACTCCCTTATATGGCTATTTCCATTCCAATTCAATTACATCAAATTAGCATTCAGTTCCTCAGTCACACCAGCTACATTTCCAGTGTTCTCTAGCTACATCTGGCTACCCTACTGGACAATGCAGGTGTAGACCATTCCTATCATTCTAGAAAATTCTGTTGGATAACACTAGCTAGAATTTAGCCCTTGCCATTTGCTACAGGAAGCTGGGGGCCAGTGGGTTTGGATATGAGGGAGGTGACATGCATGGCCAGATGTTGGGGCTATTGAGTCCTGAGTGCATCTGGACCTGTCCAGGCTGCCTCTTCATCCCTGCCCTGACCCAGTCTCATTCCCTAAGCCCTATGCTTGCCCTCCTGCCTTCAGCAGGTCAGAATTGAGCAACTGGTTCCAACAATACAAGGTCAGCAGTTTTCAGAAAGTCTGGGCTGGGTCTCCTGTTTGCAGAACTCAGCAGCCCCTGAGCCCCACGGCCAGCTGAGCCTCCACTCTCTACAGACAGCTGGACACCCCAGGTGCCTGACTATGTCTGCCCATCTGGGACCCACCTGCCCCCTCCCAGCCACAGATGGGCCGTTGACAACAAGGCCAGTCACCCTCCCCGCCCTGCCCTGGTAGCATCAGCTTTCACCTGTGTGAGAGCCTGGCAGGGCCCCTGCTTCTGCAAAGGCCTTTACCTTCCATGAGCATGTGTGCATTTGGTGTGTGTGCATTTACATAGGTGTGGACACGCAAGCCTGTGTTATCCCAGGTTGAGGCTGTGGGGGCCAAGGACCTCCTCCCCTTCCTCCCCAGTGTGTATTGATGGTGGGGGAAGGGCATATGCAGCCCCGTCCTGCCCAGCAAGCGAGAGCTGCTCCTGAAACTTTAGAGACTCCAGCATGTGAAAAGTAACCCTGGGCTCAGGTCCAGCTGGGCCACTTACTAAGGCATAATTTTCTCTTCTGTAGAACAGGAACAGTGAGACGCCTACCACATAGCACCACAGGGCCTGGCACACGGCACATGCTCAGTAACTCTTAGCTAGTGTTACTCCTAAATAAGAATAAATACAGGGGGACACTTTCATTATTAAACTCCTGCCGGCAGCTGGGACTCTGCCGAGCACCTCACACATGTTATCTCCTTGAATGCTCCCTGTGCCGTAAAAGGTGGCACATCATTCATTACTCCTGTAAGGCTGGTGAGGCGTTGGAAGCTCAGGGAGGTTAGCCGTGTGATTTCCCACCTTCAGCACTGCCTGTCTGGCTTCCCAGAACACCTCAGAGGCCACATGGGAAGGAAGGGGCCTGAGAGTGAGGAGCCCTAACTGGTGACTGCCACAGAACATTCGGGAGGAGGGAGCGCCCTGTGTTCTTCCTCAGCTCTGTGAGTGCCATGGAGCACCTACTGGGGCCCAGGCTCCTGGGCTGCCCTCGGGGGTGGAGGGAAGAGAAAGATCGCTAGCCACCACTGAGTAGGGAAGGCAGTGGGAGCTGGCCAAAATGGTCCTGTGCATGAGGGGCTTCCAAGCAAAGACCAAGGACACCTGCCCTGCCAGCCACGGAAGAGGGAAGAGCAGTAGGAAGGACAGGACCAGGCAGAGGGAGTGCACCTGCATGACTCCAGGGCTCCAGATGCTGTTCCTCTATAAAAAATCCTCTCCTGCCTGCTACCCAGGACCCAAATTCCATGGCTTGGGACACACATATGCCTTACGGCTGGGGAATTCCATCCCCCATGCCACCGACCTCTCTAAAAAGCAGCTGTCTTACAAGGTTGGAGCCACCAACAATGGGCAATCAATGCCTTGGGGACAGTTGGCTCATTCTGTTAGCAGAGAAATGGACCTTGAGAAAATGAGAGACCAGGTGGATGAGATCCGGGAGGAAATGATGGGTAACACCAAAGTGGGGGGCTGATCCGGGAGTGGAGCCCGAGGGAGATGAGACCCAAAGCCCCACGAGACAGCTGCCTTGGAGCCCCAGCAGGCACTGCGGGCAGGCCCACCCTGAGCACAATGACTGTACTTTCAGATTATTATTATTTAAACACGGAAAAAGAAGAAAGACAAAAGACGTTTGTTTTGGCAACTTGACCTTCAGCTTCAGGAAAGTCACAGCCTCGGGTTTTCCCCCAGCAGTTTGCTCCCCTGGGTCTGGGATGTGGCAGGCTGTCTGGGTGGGGGCAGGGGTGTTGGGGGGGACGGGTTGGGTTGGTGGGATTGGTTGGGTGCACAGGGCAGGCTGAAGTCACAGGGCCACTTGTTTTGCCTACAAGACACCACATGACTGGGCGGATGATTTTTATGTTTCACCCGCACTGCCGGGTGGACTGAAGTGCTGCTTTGGGCTTGTCCTTTGTTTTGGTTTTGTTTTGTTTGCTGTGGTCTGGCTGTGAGAACACCAGTTCTGGCCCTGGCTCAGCCATGGCTGTGCGGTGTGACCGTAGGCAGTGCACTTCCCTCTCTGGGTCTCCTCTCACAGCATGTGCGCAGCGAGGGCCAGATCACATAACCTCAGTCAGTCGCCTAGCCTCCTGAGGTGGCCGTCCAGCAGCTGCCCCACACCGTGGAGCAGGTGGTGCTCTCACCTGAGAAGCCCTCTCTCCCACCTCCCTGCCTTCAGTTCAGATGAGCACATTTCCCAAGGCTTAACCCCTGCCCTCCCTCCCTCAGAGAGCTGGCCCAGCCCCCCTGGCCATTCTCCATCCCTGGAACTCTACTGCCTGGCTCCACACTCTCCAAACAGCAGAGGAGAGGGCTCAGATCCTGGCCCTTACCTGCTGTAGGGTCTCTGTTAGCGTTGGTCCCCCCGTCTGGAGACTGGGGGAGTTGTCATCACCCTGAAACAGCATGAGGATCCCTCAAGGTGGTCCGGGACAGCCCCGGCACAGCATCAACGTGTAGATGGCAGCTCCCGTGAGCATCCCCCGCCTGTCACCGCCCTGAGAAGCCTGCTTTACCCCACACTCAGGTGGAAGCTCCCAGGCAGCTCCCGCCTCTCCTCATGGCCCTGGGTCAGTGAGAACCCTTGATGAGGCCCAGTGCCTTCTCCAGAGGCTGCAGGAACCAGGGCCCTGACATGACATTTAGAGAAGACCCACTCCCAGGTTCACGGAAAGATGGGGTTGGCCTCACTTGTCTCCTCCCAGTCCCGCCCCTGCATTTGGGACATAAACAAGGAGATGCAGCCATCCGCCACAGTCGTTCCCTCTGGCTCTGTCCTTGGAGGAGTGGAGCTTTCTATAGGGAAATGGAGGTAGGATGCCAGAGCCCCTCCCCACCCTGCTCATTTACCCTTCAGCTGGACTGGTGGGCCTTGGAGAGCAGGTGTAATGTAGTCTTGCTCTCCACTTCCCTGGTAGAGACTGGAGTAGAGCCTGCATGCAGTAGGTGCTCAATAAATGCAGGCTCAGTAATGCATGAATGAATACACACTCATGTGTATTCATGATGAGCTGTCTTGCATCCATTTGCTCATCCATCCATCTGCTCACCCAGAGCACATGCACAAACACCCTACTATGTGCCAAGCATTATGGTAGGTTCTGGGAACACACACACACAGAAGGCAGGGCCTCTGCATCCCTCACAGTGAATGTGAGTGTGTGTATGTGTACATGTTTGTGTGTCTTGGCCTACCTCCCACCCTGCCCCAAAGAAAGGTCACCTGGCAGTCAGGGGCCCTGCCATCAGCCCAGCAGATACCAGCAGGAAATGGCACAAGGACACACACACAGGTGAAATTCTCCATAAATCAGGAGTGCTCCCAGGAGTAGGGACCAGACAGCACAGCCTCTTTATCTGACCCAAGCACGTGTGAATAAAGCGGTCACTCCCCACGGGTGTGGGAGAGCCTTGACCCTGGCCTGGCCCTGGCCTGGCCCTGGCCCTGGCCAGCCTTCAACACTGAACCTGGTCTCAGCAAAGACACACAGAGGCTGACCCAGGGCCAAGGCCTGCCTTAGCCTATCATCAGGCTGCATTTTTACACTCAAAATTCCCTGAGGTGGTGAAGCAGACATCTGATGCGGCCAGCGCAAAGCTTTAAAACAATAACAAATTACAGCACCAGCTATGGTGATTGAGTGCTTACTGTGTGCTCGGGACTGCGCTGAATTTTGCCGATAGGTTATCTCATTTAATCCAATAAGAATTGTATGAAGCAGGTAGTATTCTCATTCCCATTTTACAGAAAAAGAGACTGAGGGTCAGAGCCTCAGTTTCTTCATCTGGAAAGAGAGGGTGTGGCACCACCTCAGAGGGGTTAATGGGAGACTCAGGGAGGTTTGTGGCACTTCCAAATGCCCTTAGCCCAGCAGCAACTGCCACAAAGCCAGAGTAAGTCACAGGGTAACTGCACATGGAGTGCCTGCTCTGGGCCAGGCAGCCAGCAGCCCTCACTACCACCCCCTGGAGTGGGCACCTGTGATCGACAGCTCCAGAGGTGGGAACTGAAGCTCAGAGGCGCCGAACAACTTCCCCAGGTCACATCACCGGCAGGTGGCTGCCCAGATTGGGAGCCACAGTGAGTTCTGTGACCACAGTTGCTGTTAGCTGTCAGAGTGGCAATGTGGGGGTGACTGTGCACGCCTTGGACTCAGGTGGCTGTTCACACCCCAACTCTAGCACTTATTACCTCACGAACTGCAGGGGGGCTTTCTGAGCCTCAGTTTCATCATCTGTCACGTGGAGCAGACAAGTGAGCCTCGAAGGAAGGCTGTGAGACAGAGTGAAACAGTGGGTCCGGGTGCCCAGCGCAGCGTCGAGCCTAACCGAATGGGGTTGACCTGTTCTCACAGAGCAGGTGGCCCAGAGGTGGGCGATCAGGGCGAGTGCAGGGACCCCGCACCCCTCCCCTCCACTCCTCAGCGTGGAGCCTCCTCCCTCCTGCTTGTGAGACTGGGGGAAGAAGTGGGAGGAGGGGCTGGTGCGGCGGCTCCCCAGAGGGAAAGCGCTCAGATGATTTTTCAAACAAAGGAGAGAAAGAAGGGCAGGGTAAAGAGATGGTAGGTTCTTCACATTGAAGGTAAGTTCTTCATACTCCTGCCTGATATTGCCACACGGAAGGAAAACTGCCGCTCTGCTGCCCGGTGGGTCTGCCCTACACACTCACTGCCTCCCACCCTCGGTCTCGGTCTACCTGCCACCGGCTGGTCCTCGCCTCTGGAAACGGCTGCTCGGTCACTCGAAGTCATTCTCCGCTTGCTTTCCTCCTAGCCCTGTCACTAAAACGTTTATATCACATATTTGTGTGTTTAAATGTTTATCATTTTCTCTCACACTAGGAATCGTCTTGTTCCTCCTGTATCCCCAGTGCCTGGCCCATAGCAGACCCTCAAAAAGTATTTTTCAAATGAAAGCAGGGAATTTTGTCAACACAGTGAAAATCCTGGGTCTTTACTAGAATAAGCAATGACCAACACAGTGATGTCCACAGTTCCTAAAATTGTTCTGTTCTGGCTCACTTGCTCTAAAGCTATGAGCAATCACACCAAGTAGCCCCAAACGTGCAGAATTAACTTCCAAGTTACACTTAGCTGCAAATATGTAAACACAGTTCAACTGTTTTGATACAATTTGTTGTTTCTGTCGTCTTATATGAATTTCTGCACTTCAGGCGTTCCTCTGAGAATTGGCGTGATAGGATGGGCGCCAGGCTCTCCTCTCTATACCAGGGGTGACTTGGCAATGTCTGCAGACAGTTGTAGCTGTCACAACAGGGGAGGGGTACTACTTGCATCTAGCAGGTAGAGGCAAAAGGTGCTGCCAGACACCCCACAGTGCACAGGACAGCACCTAAAACATGACCAGGCTCCAAGTGTCAACACTACAGAAGCTAAGAAACCCTGCTCTCCATAAACTCAAGGCAGTCTTACTGAATCTCAGGCGAGAAAAGACTGGCTCAGACACATTCGTGAATGCATGAGGATTGATTGGGCCCTAGCTCTGTGCCAGGAACTGTGTCAGGCACTGGGGAAGATGCACAAACTAATAAAACATGAGACTTACCCTTGAGAAGTTCGTCTACTTCCTGTCTGGCCAGAGATCTAAAGTCAGATCTTCCTGCTTCTACATTGGCTTTCTGCTTGGGTGGGCTAGTGATATTTCGCTTTTTGGATAAAAAAGTTTCAACATTTTTTCTGTTAAAAAGTTTTCCACATGCATGACGCATGGCCTCTATCCTACACACATTATCGTGTCTCTGCCATCTTGGAAAGCGGCCACTGCAGTGGTGATGCCCCAGTACAGCTGCCCTGTGCAGTATCATTGCACCGAATTTTTCACACCTTCCTGTACCTGCCCCACTTGCCACATGACTTGCAGTCACTCCTACTACAGAAAGAATGTATTTCCCCACCCCGCTGACGGTGGATTTGGGCAAGTGCTTTGGCCAATGGTATGTTAATATACAGGATGCAAGCAGAGGCTTCAAATATGTTCATGAAATTGGGGTTGTTCTCCTGCACTTCTGCCAGTGCCATGAAGTGAGGGTCCAGGAATGATGGGAGATGTGAGGAGAAGACCTCAATTCAACCCTCAGCCTAGAACCAAGCCCAGCCAGCCTACAGCGACAGAGCCATAGTGAGGCTCAGCATAAGTCAACTGAAACTTGGTCGACTGGGGCCACAAGAATGAATGTTTGCTGTTGTAAACCTATAAGTTTTGGAATTTTGTTTTTGTTGTTGGCTGTTTCTCAGAAGAGTCTAGGGATGGGTAGCCCAGGACTAATCTCTTGATGTCATGACCATCGCGAATCGAGGCTCCTGAGTTTCTGTTCTCATGTTTGGTTTCTATTTTTTCCCCAAATTTATTTATTTATTTATCTATTTATTTATTTTAATCATACTTCATGCTATTGCAGTTGTCCTGATTTCCGCTCCCTTTGCCCCCCTCCACTCAGCACCACCAACTCCCTCAGGCCATCCCCATACCATTGTTCATGACCATGGGTCATGCATAGGTTTTGGCTACTCCATTTCCTACACTGTACATTACATCCCGTGGCTATGCTGTAACTATCAGTTTGTACTTCATAATCTCCTCACCTCTTCACCCATTCCCCCCAAAACCCTCCCATCAGGATGTTAAACCATCAAAACACTCTCCAAATCCATGATTCTGTCTTCGTTCTTCTTGTTTGCTTAGTGTGTTTTTTGGATTCAGTTGTTGATCGATATATATTTATTGACATTTTATTGTTCATAGTTTTGATCTTCTTTTTCTTATATAAGTCCCTTTAACATTTCATATATTAATGGCTTGGTGATGATGAACTCCTTTAGTTTTACCTTGTCTGGGAAGCTGTCTATCTGCCCTTCATTTCTAAATGATAGCTTTGGTAGGTAGACCAATCTTGACTGTAGGTCCCTGCCTTTCATGACTTTGAATATTTCTTGCCAGTCTCTTCTAACCTGCAAAGTGTCTTTTGAGAAATCAGCTCACTGTCTTATGAGAACTCCCCTGTAGGTAACTAACTACTTTTTTCTTGCTGCTTTTAAGGTTCTCTCTTTATATTTAACCTTTTGTATTTTCATTATGCTGTGTCTTGGAGTGAGCCTTTCTGCATGCATCTTGTTTGGGACTCTCTGTGCTTCCTGGATTTGCACATCTATTTCCTTCACCAAATTAAGGATGTTTTCTTTCATTATTTTTTCAAATAGATTTCCAATTTCTTTCTTGTCTCCTTCTGGTACCCCTATGATGCCAATGTTGGAATGCTTGTAGTTGTCCCACAGGCTGCTTACACTGTCTTCATTTTTTTGGATTATTTTTTCTCCTTGTTGTTCTGGTTGGTTGTTTTTGCTTCCTTATGTTCCATATCATTGATCTGATTCTTGACTGAATCTACTCTACTGTTGTTTCCCTGTAAATTGTTCTTTATTTTTGATTAGTGTATCCTTCATTTCTGACTGGATCTTTTTTTACACTGTTGAGGCCTTGACTAAGTTCCTTGAGCATCCTTATAACTGGTGTTTGAACTCTGCCTCTGGTAGATTGCTTATCTTCATTTTGTTTAGTTCTTTTTTGGGATTTTCGATCTGTTCTTTTATTTGAGCTATGTTTCTTTGCTCATTTTGGCAGCCTCCTGGTGTATGTTTCTGTGTATTAGGTAGAGCTGCTATGACTTCCTGTCTTGGTAGTGTGGCCTAATGTAGTAAGTGCCCTGTAGTGTCCAGTGGCACACCCTCCCCTATGACTCAAGTTGAGTACTCAAGGTGTGCCCTTTGTGTGGGCTGAGTATACCCTCCTTTTGTAGTTGAGACTTGATTGCTCTTGGCAGCTCATTAGGAGAGATTTACCCAGGCCAGTCAGCTGCAATGATTGGCTGTGACCACTGACCACCAACCTCCGCCCTCTGTGAGTATAAGCTGTGCAGGAGAAGGGTATTAGTACTCTGATGTGGTCTGTAGCTATCCACTGTGTACCCAGGCTCTGGAGTTGCCTGGGTGGTGTAGGTCATGGTCAGCCCCCACCTGTGTTTTGCCTCAGGCCACCCTGCCTGAGCTATAAAGCAATCTGAGATGGCTGCTACTTGTGCCGGGCTTGGAGATTCCCAGGTGAAGCCAAACTGTGAATCTAGGCTGGCTGCTCTTTGTGTCAAGCCTGTGTCCAGTTAGCAAGAGGCACAGGAGCTGGGGTCTCACTGAGGCTGGCTATTGCTTATTTGAGAAGATTTAGGAAGTTGTGAAGCAGGACCCAACACCAGCCATTCATGTGGAAAAGCAGCTCAGGTGGGCCCCTAAATTGTGTAGGATGGAGCCTCAGGGGATATTCAGGGCAGGGCCAACATTGTTAGCCAGGTTGATGGAGTCTCAGACACGGCACCAGTCTGCTGGCTCTGTGGCTCTATGGTTGTGGTTCTGTGGGGGGAGGGTTCAGAAAAGGGACTCTGCCCGCCTTTCTGTGTCCCAGTTCTCGCTTTGATGCCAGACACTTCAGTTTCTCTTTGTTTGCCACTGTTGCCTTTCAATCTGCTATGCCAGTGCTGGAGGTAACAGGGAGTAAATTTGAGTAAGTCTGTGTGTGGGATCTTTAAGAGGAGTTGCTTGGGACTCAAGAAGTTTCTTCCACTGACTTGATCACTGCTGGTTTTGGCAAGCAAAAGTTATGGGGACTTACTTCCTGGCACTGGAACCCTCAGCTGGGGTCTTAGTATGGGGCTGAGACTCCTCCCTCCAGAGATATCCCTCCCGAATTTTTATCCATCACACTTGGATGCAGGGCCAGCCTGTTCCATATCTTTGCCTCTCTTACCAGTCTGGATGGATGTGGTTTCTTTAATTCTGTAGTTGTCAGACTTCCATTCAACTCAATATCTGATGGTCCTGAATGATGGCTGTTCTATATTTTAGTTGTAATTTTGATGTTGTTGTGTGAGGAGGAGAGCCATATTTACCTATGCTGCCATCTTGACTGGAAGTACTCCTTGGCTTATATTTTTAAGATCACTCCATAACCCAGAAAGGTTGCTGGAGATATGACCCACAAGTCTGCATTCCAGAGAGAAGGAGGAAGAGAAAAAGGGCATGCCTTACTTTTGTTCTAGAAGTCTTTCTTTTCTTCTTTTTTCTTTTTTAAGAATTTATGTATTTATTTTTAGAGAGAGGGGAAGGGAAGGAGAAAAAGAGGGAGAGAAACATCAATGTGTGGTTGCCTCTAGTGTGCCCTCTGCTGGGGACCTGATCCACAACCCAGGCATGTGCCCTGACTGGGAATTGAATCAGTGACCCCTTTGGTTCGCAGCCCATGCTCAGTCCACTGAGCCGCACCAGCCAGGGCTGGGAGACTTTCTTGAAGTCCCCCAGGACACTTCTGTTTTCATCTCTGGCCAGAACTTAGCTTATGTGTACATCTACCTGTGAGGGAGACTGTGTAATATGGTCTTCTACCTGAGTGTCAGGGACCTCATCTGTAACGGGCCTGATGACACCTACGGGCATGTTTGTGGGGGGGCCTGGAGATCAGACCTGCAATATTCCAGCAATGGCATGGCTTAACCTTGGGAAAGCTAAGTATGTGTACATTTTAACACTCAATTCCTCCAGCAACCCTGCTTTAACTCCACTTTTTACATGACAAAGTTGAAAACTTGAGTGATACTCAAGTTAGGATTTGAACTCAGGTGATTTGACTCCAGGGCCCTGTTTCCCACCCACATATCAACACTGCCTGCCATGGCTGGGAACTACTGAGGGACAGGTAAAAACCTTCACAGCGCACACCTTTTAGAATGGCTAAAATGAAAAACAAAACAAAGCCAAGTGCTGGCAGAGATGCAGAGACACCAGCGCTCTCATACATTACTGGTGGGAACGCAAAACGGTGCAGTCTCTACGGAAAGCCGTTTGACAGTTTCTTTAAAAGTCAGACCGACATTTACCTCAGGACCCAGTTGTTGTATTCCCCGGCATTTACCCCAGAGAAATGGAAACTGAGGCTCACCTCAAACCTGTGCAGCGGCTCCATTTAAAGAACTCTGGAAACAACCAACTATTCATCAACGGGTAAGTGACAAACTGTGATGAGACCAAATAAATCCTACTCAGCAAGAAGAAAGGAGCAAGCTATTGATAAACGCAAAAACACAGGTGAATCTGAAAAGCATCATGCTAGACAGATGAGAGAAGCCAGCCTCAAAAGGCTGCATACTGGACGACTCCACTTATATGACATTCTGCCCAAATCACGAGCTCAGAGATCCGACGGGCTCTTAGGGGTAGCGGTGGGAGGAGGGTCTGACCGCAGAGGTGCACGAGGGAACTTTCAGGTGTAATGAAACTAATCTACATATTGATTGTGATGGCGGTGGTTACATAAGATGTATAGAACTACATGTAAAAAGGGTGAATTTTACGGTATGTAAATTATGCCTCAATTAAGTAATAAAAACTTCATACATATTGTTTCATTCAAACACCCCATGCAGCACAGTTACCATATTGTTTCAATTCATAAAAGGGAAGCAGGCTCGGGGGGATTAAGGCTAGGATCACTCAGCTGGCCACAGGCCAGGTCCTCGGACTCCCAGGGCGGAACGCATCCCTGCTCTGTGCCTCACGGCAGCCACTCTCATCAGACACTGTACCAAGGCCAGCAGAGGACAAGAGGACACACAGGTCTGCAGAGCAGCCCCAGCCTAAGAGAGCTCCAGGCCTGCCTGCACCCAGCTGTATCTGACCTGCCAGTTCAGACCTGGTCCAGAAGATGGACTGCAACTCACTAGAGCCCCGGTGCTGGGACCTGGGACCCCCAGTCACAACCATCCTCTGTGGTCAATGAGGGGATTGCCCCATCTGTCCTCTGGCTCTCCGAACATGAGAACAAGGCTTGTTTTGTGCCTAAAAGCAGCATTTCTAAGCCCAAGACCTGGGCCAGGGCCAGCTGTTTTAAGCACTTCATTTGGTGGCAACAGGGAACCTGCACAAGCAAAGTAAACCCCACATTCCTCCACCCCAGACAAGAGGCCCCTGATGCCAGGGCCGGAGAGCAAAGTGAAGAAACGGAAATGGAAGGGGCTCCAGGTCTGAAACCAAATGCACCAGTCAGAGGAGCTGTCACCCAGAAAACTGGCCGGAGTTGCTGTAAGTGGAAGAAAATGCTTTAAGAGCAGGGAGACAGCATATCAAGCCCTGGGTGTGTTCAGGGCTATTCAGAACATAGGTTTGGGGGTGGCAGACCTGAGCGTTTCTGCTCTGCCCTCACCTGCTCTGAGCTGGGCACTCAGACTGGCCTCTGGGGTGACTCTGAGGAATGCACCTCCAGGCACATGTTGAGGTGCTCAACAAAGATTCATTTCTTGAGAGTCTCCTATGTGCCAAGCCCTCATTTATGGTATTGATATATTAGGGAATAAAACATAAGGTGTTTACACAACAATCGGGACAGTGAATCTATGAAAAAAATCAATCCCGTAAACATCAGGTGGAGATACCTACTCTGAAGGCAGGTGGGAGGGAGGGGGCGCTAGGCAAGGGGTGTGGGGAGGCTATTCTGAGTTGACACTGGAGCAGGGCCCTGAATGCAGCAAAGAAGCCCCACCGTGAGCTCTGGGCCAGCACATTCCAGAATGAGAGAGCCCGTCTGAGGATCAGCACCAAGTGCAGTGAAGCTGGAGCAGAGAGGTGGGAGGGATGAGGTCAGAGGTCATAGTGGACCATGTAGGTCACGGGAAGGTTTTGGATGTTATGCCGAGAGACCTGAGAAGTCACAGGGTTTTGAGCAGACGAGGAACACCGCTGTGTGGAGATGAGACACTAGCCAGGGCTCCTCAGCCTCAGCACTGTCCACGTCTGGGGCCAGTACGGCTCTGTCATGCGGGTCGTCACACCCCCTGTATGATATTTAAAAGCACCCAGGCGTCTACACACTAATGCCAGTAGCACTCTTTCCTCCAGGTTGTAATGACCAAAAATGTCCCAGACATCGCCCGATGTCCCCGGTGGGCATGGCATCAGGCGAGAAGCACTATAATAGAGGGACACAGGCGTGGGGGAAGCAGGCACCAGGGAAGAGAGCCTGTGGTTGTCTAGGCAGGAGGTGGTGATGCCAGACCAGGACCGCAGCAGGCAGGCAGTAAGGAGGGGTAGAAATTTAGGTGTTTGATGCCAAGGGGAGGGCACGGCTCACCACCTCGTCTCGCCGTTCTGTGTCTAAATGGAATTTAAGGGACAGAATTGGGGGTATTCTGCAGTTTTGCAAAAGAGGAGTTTTGTGTTTGTGTGTGTGGAAAAAAGTTTTAAGCACAAGAAACTTAATAATAGTTGCCTTTGGAGGGAGGACTAGAGGAGAGGAAACAAAGTATGAAGTATAGATACATATACACAAAGTAAAGAAAATCTCAAAAGTTCACATACTGTGTGATTCCATTCACATAAGATTTTCAAAATGGGGGAAATGCATGGATGGTGAGTAGGGATGGCTGCCTGGGGTTGGGGGCGCAGAGGGAAGGAGGCAGGTGGTGTGTGGCCGTGACGGGGTGATGGGGCAGTCCTGGATCTTTGTGGGGCGGTCACAGGAACCTGCAGTTGTGATAAACGTACACACACACACAGGCACACAGGACAAATGGTGCTGTCTCCAGGAGTGGGCAAATTGCACCAATATCGGCTTCCTGGTCTTGACATTATTCTTCGGGTACATAAGGTGTTAGCATTGGGGAAGACTGGGTGAAGGGTGCACGGATGTCTCTGTACTATATTTGCAACTTCCTGTGAATCCAGGCTTATTTCAAAATAAAAAGTTGTTGAAAAGTGATAGGAAATGTCTTTAAAGAGAGAGGCCTTGTCTCGTTGATCTGAGTGTGAGCTTCCGGAGGACAGGACCTAACAGTGAAGCCTGGGTTCCTGGCATCAGCTCCTCTAGGGCTGGCCACCCCGCAGAGGCCGGTCCAGCCTGGGGAAAATCTCGGCTGAGTTCAGGGGCACAGCCACATGCGATGTCCTCAGGACACTTCACTGGTGTGGGAGATGAGAGCAGCGGACGTAGAATTGGGTAAAATGAAAAAACAGGGATCTGAGCCCCTTGAAATACATGTGCAAACTGCTGGCCACGTTTCTGTGTTAACAGCCAAGGGCGTCTTTGATGATAGATATTTAGTTCTGGTCTGAAAAACTATGTGAATGACAGTGGGATGCAGAGAGAATGATAACAGGGGAAGACAATGACCAGCACGTCCCCACCCCATCAGCTGCGCTGGTCATGGGAGCAGCTGAAACTCCCCACAGATGATCAAGTGGGGGTGGGGGCCCAGGACTCTCCCTCAACTCTTTCTCGAGCTTAGGTAGTAAGTAAAGGGCAACAAGGCTGTGACAAGTCACAGAGGGGAGGGGGTGAGGAGTCGGGATGATCCTGGAGGGCCCTCGGAGCTGGGCTAATTTCACCCTCGCCCAAGGCAGCTGGAAAAGCTGGAGGAAGAGCCAGTCCTCCGTGCCAGGCAGGCAAAAGCAGGAAGGGAGGTGAACTATGTCAAGAGCAGAAAGGAGAGTCAGGTAGCATGCCCCAGCCTTCTTTGGGGTGCCGAGAGTCCCCTGAGTTCCCTTTCAAGGGAAGAGACCAGAGGGCATTGTCGACAGTGCCCTCTCAGCTGGGCAGCCCCTGAGGCAGGGGCGCCTGGCCACCCCAGGCCGTGGCCGAGACAGTAACCGCTAACCTGTGGCTTCCCTGAGATCCCTGACCCTGAAGAGACGCTGGACTTTCAGTGATCTCAAGGGAAGCAAGTGTGCCTACTTCACGGAGAGGGAGCTGCAGAAACAGCTGTCCCAGGACAGCCTCAGCTCATTGCCACCAGGACCAGCCCCGGCTGGGTCCTGCCCTCTCTCCCTGTCACTACATTCTCAGGCCATTCCTGTTGGCCACGGTCCATGCGAGGACACGTGTGAGCTGCAGCGGCAGGAAGTGGCGGGGATTTCAGCATGGGCCTGTCTGATCCCAGCATTCCTCCCCACCCTGTCCCAAGGTATGGTTCTGAGGGGCACTGTGGAAGATACCAGAGCTCCAAGGAATCGGAAGCACACGTCTGGACCTCTGGGCTGCTGTCATGCCGTATCACGCTGGGAATGCTTCTCAAGTCCCTACACTTGTAAAGAATGAAGCCCTTCCCGTCCTTCAAGGTCAGGTTCAATCCTACCCCCTCCAGAAAGCCTTCCTTGGCTATTCAAGCTCAGGTGCCTGTGCCCTTCTCTTGCCTCCCGAAAACCTGCTCCTCTGACCCTTCACCTCATGCCTTATGCCCTCGTCAGAGAGGCAGGACAACGTGGAAGTGCGGGCTGCACCCAGATCCAACCTGCTTGACTCCAAATGGGACAATGCTTGACATATCCAAGCACCGGGCCTGGCAGAGGGGGACTCAGTAAACGCTAAGCATGAGGGTTATTCTCTCCCTCTCTGTCTCTCAAAGAAAGCAGGCACTACTCTAGAAAAGAACCTGATGTAGGATTATGTATAACTTCTTCCTACTTCTCTGTATTTTCTAAATTATTAAACCAAAGACATTTCTTTGATGTTCGGGGGGAAATGAAATAAAGATGCATTAAAAAAATAAAGCAATGTAATCTTTGAAACAAACAAGCGCTCCCCTAAGGAATGCAGGTGTACTCATTGAGCACCCCCATGGGCCTCTGGCAGGTGTTGGGACCCAGAACTGAGCAAAACTGGCGCTTACTCGGGGAGCCTATTGTGGGAGCCCTGCCTGACCAACCTGAGTGACAATTGCCAGAGCCACACAGCCCACAAGGTGTTCTGAGAGCCCCAAAGGCCACAAACGTTTATAAAACACAGTTCTTGCTCCAAAAAACTCTCAGTTGAAAAGCATCTGAAAATTTTGTAGCCAGCCCTCAGAACAGCCCAGAAGCTTAACCAGGTAAGAGAAACACATCAGCCACTCTGTCCCCAGTTCCCTGCCTCACAGCAGTCGCTGGCTCTCACTACTTAAACCTCCATTAGGCACCTGCTCTTAGCCAAATACACTGCTGAGCCCTTTATGATTCCCTCTTGAATCTCCTGAAACAGCATTCTTCCCTTCTACAGATGGTGTCCCTGAGGCTCAGAGAGAGAGAGTAAGGGCAGAGCTGGACCGACACGCACATGGCTAGTGCCCGGCCAGTCCAGCAATCACTTCAGCCAAAAGTGGGCTCGCCCTCTGGCCAGCTCACCCCTCCGGGCCTCCCGGCTCCCCTGGTAAAGCAAGCAGAGTGAAGAGGCGGCCTCATCCTTTGCCCTCTCTCCTCACAAACATGTTTTT
This sequence comes from Macrotus californicus, assembly GCA_007922815.1. NCBI lineage: Eukaryota > Metazoa > Chordata > Mammalia > Chiroptera > Phyllostomidae > Macrotus > Macrotus californicus. Next base: position 29,709 of record VMDR010009105.1, read on the forward strand.
CCCCCCTAGGAATGAAGTCCAGCTGCCCCCTTGCTCTGCCTCTTTCTCAATCTTCCTTTACAAGGATTCCCAGGTTAATTAACAGCCCTGAGTTAGCTATGCAAGGAAAGCAACAAAAAGTTTTTTAAAAGCCTAGATAGAGAAAGAACAAAGTATAAATGGTTTTAGAGTCCAAGGCTGGACTCTAGAAAGCCCCTTTGGAATGAAGAAAACTGGACCACATATGTTCTCTTTGTCTCAGGAAATAGAAAGTGAAAGGGGGGACCCCCCCAAAAAAATGCCGACCTTACCACACTACCTCCTATTGCTCAAGAACCAGCCATGGCTCCCTATTACTTGGTTATGGAAAGTAAGCAAGTAAGCCTGGCATTTGTTTCTTCTACCTGCTCCCCCCAGTTCTTCTGCTCAACTTCCCTGAGTCCTTCGGCAGGTGCAGGTGCCAGCCAGACAGCCTGTGTGTTACCACCATGTGTCACCGGTTCTCAACAACGTCAGCAGTAAAGTACCCTCCCCACTGGGGCAGGCCAGACCCACCCTGCCCTCCCAGTATTTGCCATTTCTTGTCCCTTTATTTAAGCACACTCTCCCCAAGGCCACTGGCTTGAGCCCTTTCTCCACCACTCTGAACCCTTTGGAGCTGTTTCCCACACTGTGGCCCTCGGACAAGTGCATCAGAGCCCCTTGGAGGGGTGGGTCTGGGGATCAAAATGCCAACTCCTGGGCCCAATAATTTTTTTCAAGAACGCTTCTGAAAGCTGACTTGTTTTTTAGCGAAATAGCTTGGTTTAAAAAAAATATTGCTGTTTGTTGTTCAAATAAACCTGCCCGTTTTGATGGTGGCAGATAATGGAGGGGTGAGTGTCAGCAAGAGAAAACGTGAGGAACAGAGAGAAGGTGACAGAGAAAACGCTGCAGAGAGAGAAAAAATCAAGGAGAAAAAAGAGCAGAGGGGAAGAAAAATGCAGAGTGAGGGGCAAAGAGGCAGCTGCGGGGGGCAAAGGCACAGCTAGGAGGTCAAAAGGCAGGAGAAAAAAAGACAGGGAGGCAGAGAGACAGATGCCATCAGACCTGAAGCAGGTGAGGTCAGAAACATGGGCAGCAAGCCTGGATTCACACCTGGCCCCTTTGGTCCAGCGCGGCCCCACAGGACCTCTGCACTGTCAGAGCTGCCCATCCGCGGCCAGGTGACTAAACGAGAAATGAGCCTTGAACATGTCATTGTGGGTAGAAAGAAACACCCTTTCAGGCAGCCTGTTCTCCGAGGGTGGTAGGCAGGGTCTGCCCAAGCATTAGGGTGGAGCTCTGCCTCCTCAGAGTGGTCCCTGTGATTCAGGCTGGGCCCCCAGCCCGGTCTGCAGCCCAGGGGAACCTCTGTTGTCAAAGCTGTGGAGTTTCAGGCCAGGGTGGGGGTGGGGGTGGGGGACATGGCCCGATCAGTGCTGGGCTGGAAGTCCACCCGGGGCCAGTGGAACGAGGCTGGAATGTAAAGTGACAGAACCATCACCCTGGTGCCCCGCTGTGGCCCTGGGGCCTTTAGCCCATTGTCCTGACTCCAGAACAAGACTTTGTTCCTTATTGTGCCAGGGCTGTCTTCGTACAGATGACCAAAGAAGACATTTCAGTCGGAAAACCGATGTGAACACTTCTCTTTTGAGCCGTACTGAAGACACTGAAAAACAGCCTCAAACCCCCTGTTCTCTGCTCTATGGCTTTCCCAGACTTTCCTCAACTTTTCTGCGAATTTCTCCAAAGTTTGCCTTCTCCAGGTCACCTCTGGCTTCAAACACCTTCTCCCACTATGTCAGTTCTAGTTTGTGATCAGCGACCTCCCATCTCATCACCCGGGAGATGCACAAGGACCCTGAGTTCAGGCTCAACCCACCCCAAACTGGACGGGGTCCAGCTCTCTCCCACGGCTTCTTGCACTACTTCTACGTGCAGGGGGCAGGGGGAACTGAACTGCCCAGAGCATCGGCCACTTCACGGGGCTCGATCTGTTCTTCAAGGCCTGCCAGCCCCTTCTCTACCAGGAATATCCCCCTGGCGTGTCATTCCACGCTGGCCTCAGGGTCACACCACCTGACCCCTCTCATCTGGACTCCATTCCCTCTGTCTTTTCCTCCAGAATCTGTCCATCTGCAGGAAGTCCTGGTTTTTCTTTGTCTCTCAGGTGGAGGTATCAGCTCCCCTGAGTTTCCCTCTCAACCCACTTCCAGCCCCTGCTCTGGCCTCAGTCCAGAAAAAGAGACTTGCTTTAACCCATCCTCCCTTTTGGAAAGAAGCTGGGTTTTTAAATAGCAAAACCCTCCTTCCCACAGAATCTGTGGCTGAGTCTGCAGACCTGACTCTCCAATAGGGCAGGTAGCTCAGAGAACGTGAGCGCTGGAGGTAGGATTCTGCCTGCTCACCTCCATTCCCAGCCAGAGTTTGGCTCATCTGTAACCGTGTTACGAAAATGCCTGTAGCAGCCTGCAGCCAGCGCAGCTCCCATCCTGCACCTGGGGCCTTCAGTCTTGTCATCCTCTGTCCTTCCTCAGTCAGAGCAGAGTCTCTAAAATATAAGCCAGATCCCTCCCTCTCATGTGACCTTCAATGGCTTCCCCGTTTTCTCTGTTGCGATTCAGATGCCTTCACATGGCTGGCGAAGCCCTTTGGGAATAAGCACCAGCCCACTTCTCAGTGTAGCTGCTGCAGCGCTGGAGCTCCACTGGACCTCTCCACCTCTCCAATGTGCCCTGTCTTGCAGGGAGACCTGAGGCTTTTGCAGACATGGTTCCCTTTGGCAGGGGCAGCCCTTCCCCATCTCCTCTACCTGCTTCCTCCTGCTTACATAGGTGCTACCTCCTGGAAAACTTCTCTGCCCCAGCATCCCTGCCCTGCATCCCTCACTCCTCCTCCTGCCCCATCCCCCAGAATCTTTCCCATTCATCTCTAAGGGCTCAGGTGGAAAAGTGCTGTGACCCACAGACTATACCCGAAAGCCCTAGAGAGACTCACAAAACCTTTCAGGGTCATCATTTCATTTCTAAAAATCAAGAAGTTGAAAACAAACACAGTTCACATAATTCCTTTTCCCAGACTCCTTATTTTCTCTGTATTCCCTTTATATTTTGGCAGTCTGTGTGGAATCAAAATTGGTTGAATCTGGGAGACTTCTGGCCAAGATGGAGGCATAGGTAGACATACTGTGCCTCCTCGCACAACCAAAAGAAGGACAACAACAAATTTTAAAACAAAAAAACAACCAGAACTGACAGAAAATCGAACCATATGGAAGTCTGACAACCAAGAAATTAAGAAACATGCATCCAGACCGGTAGGAGGGGCAGAGAGGACTTGCGCGTCGGGGTGGCGGCTGGCGGATCCGGGAAAGGCGAGGCCGGGCGAGGTGGCGGCTGCGGACTGGGCATCCCACTCCCTCGTGAGGATAAACGGGGAGGAACGGCTCAGGAGCCGGACGGACCCTGCAACCCAGAGTTTCAGCACAGGGAGGTGAAGCCTCAAAGTCTCTGATTGAAAACTCCTGTGGGGGTTGAGGCGGCGGCAGCGGAGAAACTCCTGGGCTCACTGGAGAGCTCGTTGGAGAGACCCACAAGGTCCTGGAGCATACACAGCCCTCCCACCGGGGATCGGCACCGGAGCCAGCACCAGAGGGGCCCAGTTGGACTGTGGGTAGTGCGGAAAGTGACTGGTAACCGGCAGGGAGCGGAGCGGCCGCCATTGTTCCCTCTCACCCCTCCCCCACAAACAGCGTCACAACACAGCGACGTGGCCGCCCTGCCCTGGTGAACACCTAAGGCTACGCCCCTTACTATGTAACAGGCATACTGAGGCAATAAAAATGGCCCAAATGAAAGAACAGATCAAAGCTCCAGAAAAAATACAACTAAGTGATGAAGAGATAGCCAACCTATCAGATGCACAGTTCAAAACACTGGTAATCAGGACACTCACAGAATTGGTTGAATTTGGTCGCAAATTAGATGAACAAATGAAGGATACAATAAGGGAAATGAAGAAAAATGTACAGGGAACCAACAGTGATGGGAAGAAAAACGGGACTCAAATCAATGGTGTGGACCAGAAGAAAGAAACATTCAACCAGAACACAATGGAGAAACAAGAATCCAAAAAAATGAGGAGCGGCTTAGGAACCTCCAGGACGTCTTTAAATGTTCCAACATCCGAATCATAGGGGTGCCAGAAGGAGAAAAGGAAGAGCATGAAATTGTAAACTTATTTGAACAAATAATGAAGGAGAACTTCCCTACTTTGGCAAAGGAAATAGACTTCCAGGGAGTCCAGGAAGCTCAGAGAGTCCCAAAGAAGTTGGACCCAAGGAGGAACACACCAAGACACATCATAATTACATTACCCAAGATGAAAGATAAAGAGAGAATCTTAAAAGCAGCAAGAGAAAAGGAGACAGTTACCTACAAAGGAGTGCCCATAAGACTATCAGCTGATTTCTCCAAAGAAAGCTTGCAGGCAAGAAGGGGCTGGCAAGAAGTATTCCAAGTCATGAAAGCCAAGGACCTACATCCAAAATTACTCTATCCAGCCAAGCTTTCATTTAGAATGGAAGGGCAAATAAAGTGCTTCCCAGATAAGGTCAAGTTCAAGGAGTTCATCATCACCAAGCCCTTATTATATGAAACATTAAAGGGACTTATCTAAGAAAAAGAAG
>VMDR010009106.1:0-10487 GCA_007922815.1 Macrotus californicus
ATAAAAAAAGAATTTGTGCAATGGTGAGCTTCCAATTATCTCACATCTTGAGGCAGAGTTTGGAAAGGAGTAAATTAAATGACATAAGATCTCCTTCAACTCTGAGAAGCTCCAGTAAGTCAACAGACCATAATATTTCCTTCTCATGTGAAAATGGCAGGGCACGTGGAACATGATTCTTTCATTTGAGCTGGCTGTGCCATGTGGCTTGTCCTCCATAAATGAATTGCATTTCTCTGCTTTTAAGGTTAATTTTTCAGAAAATCTGGCTGTCAGTTTTCAAAATATTACTTTGAAGGAATAAAAACTGAAAAGCAAAAAATGCCCTTAAATATGCAATAAATGTCCTTAAAAAGCAACAGATCCCCTTACATATTTTAGTATCCATGATTTCAAAAGTTCACAATCTAAAACTTCTCAGAAAAAAGAAAAATTCTGGGAAAAATTGTTTCTTTTGCAAGTTTCCATGGACTTAATTGCTCCCCTCCATGCATTTCTCTGCCCTATGAGAATGCACCAGGTTGGTGGAAAGTGGATATGCTTTTCAAGATGGTAATTCCTGCCAGCCAGAGGCTTTATAAGGATGAATATCAATCCTTAACTTGATATTCCTTCCCTATGCCTTAAGGTCAAACTTTCACCAAGGGGCTGGCAGTGGGTGTGATTTCCTGAGATTTCTAGGTAGAGAAATTTCAGAATCTCCTTTGGTTTCCAATTCTATTCTACCCTCTAGAGCAGTGCAAGTTGTCCCAGCTCTTTTGCCACACAAACTTAATCTATTTAATAAATTCAGTTGCACAAAACATTGATTGGTTCGCTAATGACTCAGTGATTAGGATAATGGGTTTTGGGGCCAGATAAATAGTTCAAATCCAGGCTCCACCACTTAATTACTGAGTGACTGGCAAGTTACTTAATGTCTTTAAGCTTTAATATCCTTAAAAATGACTATTACCCATCTCATAACGGTGTTATGAGGATTTTTTTGGTAGTCCTTTGGATTTATTTTCTGTGATAAAAAAATATAGGCATAAATGTTTTTACATGATCTTCTCAAAAATAACCTTTAAAATATTTTCTGAAATGGCTTAAGTCATGTCTCTTGATATCAGTATACATCAATGTCACTGTCAGCCCTGATTAATTGGTTGAAAATTTCAAAGCAGGAAAAGTAACTTATGAATATTTCCCCAGTCCCTGAGAATCATAATATTCACAGAAATATTTTATCCCTTCATCATAAATCTCTGGAAAGTAAATATGTTCCTTCATTATTAACATGGCAAGGAGCAGTGTCATAGAGGGTTATCTATGTAACTGACTTCCACCCCTAAAGAAATTTTCTGAAAATCACAGGCATAAGTCAGCAATAAAACAAGAAGGAAAATGATAGTCTTCTGGTCAAGATGGCAGCATAGGTAAATGTGGTACTTGCATCCCCCACAACCACATCAAAATTGCAACTAAACTGCAGAACAACCATCATTTGGAACTGTCTGAAATTTAACTAAAGTCCTACAATTAAGAATATAAAGAACAAGCCACATCGAGACTGGTAGGTGGGGAATAGATGCTGAATGGATCGGTCCCACACTCGTGTGGTATATAAAAATCAGGAGAGATACCTTCACTGCAGAGGTCCCTAAATCCGCCCCAAGGAGCGAGGGATACCAGCCCCACACCAGGCAGCCCAGACCAGGGTTCTGGGGCCAGGAAGAGAAGTCTCCACAACTTCTGGCTGTAAAAATCATCAGGGATTGTGACTAAGTGAGACAAAGAGCTTCTGGAGTCCCAGGTGTTCTTCTTAAAGGACCCGCATACAGACTTATGGAACTCACTCCCTCTGAGCTCCAATACTAGGGTAGCAGCTCAAAGGGCACCAGAGGTATATGGGGAGGATCTTAATTGTCTGGCATCAGGGTGAGGGCTAAAGGGGTGGCTTCCTCCCAGACAGAAGTACTGGAAGAAGCTATTATTCCTTTTCTGAGCACTTTCTTCACAAAGCTGGATGGTGTTTGCCATATATGAGACTCCATCAACCTGGCTTACACTCTTAGGCCCTCCTTGGTGATTCCCTGAAACACAGCCTCACCCAACCATCAGGCCCAGCCAAGGTGTTTCCAGTGGCTTTTCCATAGAAATAGCCCGTCTCAGCTCATGCTTCAGACTTTCCTAAAAGCTCTCAAACAAGCAGTATTGGCCAGAAGAAGTAGAAGCCATCTGCAGATTACTTTGTAGCTCAGGCTGTGAGGTGCCAGGCAGAACAAAGGTAGCAGCTGACTTTGGCCTGCACCTCCTGGGAGGCTCCAGAGCCTGTGCACTTGGTTGACAGCTTCAGACCATGTCAAAGCACCACCCAGTCACCTCCACAAGTGACATATTCAAGGGGAGGACTCTGATGAGGTAAGTCCTGCTCAATGGGGAGGGACCCTGCACAGCTGATCCTCAATCATGTCCATAGCCAGTCTTTGCAATGGAATGGCTTGGGGGTAAATTACTCCCACTGATCTGCCAACAGCAATCAAGGCTCAACTACAACAGGAGGTTGTACACAGCCCACACTGGGTAGGGTAGGGGAATGTACCTGGAGTGCTGAGCTCAGGTGAACAAGAAGCTATGTCACTGGACCCTATAGGACACCTACTACACTAGGCCACTTGATCAAGCTCAGGAGATTTAGAAGCTCTACCTAATACATAGAAATAAATAATGGGAGGCTGCCAAAATGAAGAGAGAAAGAAATATGTCCCAAATGAAAGAACAGAACAAACTCCAGAAAAAGAACTAAATAAAATGGAGATAAGTAACCTAGTAGATGCAGAGTTCAAAACACTGGTTATAAGGATGCTCAATGAAATTAGTGAGACCATTAACGGCATAAAAAAAGACATGGAAACCCTAAAAAAGAACCAGTTAGAAATGAAAGATACACTGAAATGAAAAATAATTTATGGGGAATCAACAGTAGAGTAGATGAAGATAAGAATCAAATCAGTGATTCAGAATAGAAGGAATGAAGGATACACTAATTGAAATAAAGAACAATTTATAGGAAACCATCAGAAAATTGAATGAAACTGAGAATCAAATCAGTGATTTGGAATATAAGGAAGCAAAAAACATCCAGTCAGAAGAGCAAGAAGAAAAAAGAATCCAAAAAATAAGTATAGTTTAAGGAGCCTCTGGTACAACTTCAAACACACCAACATTCACATCATGGGGGTGCTGAAGGAGAAGAGAGAGAACGAGAAATTAGATACCTATTTGGAAAAATAATGACACATATGGACTTCTGGTTAAGATGGAGGTGTAAGTAAATACACTTTGCCTCCTTGCACAACTACAGAAAAAATTACAACTAGGCCACAAAACAAATATCACCCAGAACTTTCAGAAAATTGAGCTGTATGGAAGTCCGACAACCAAGGATTTAAAGAAACCACATTCATCCAGATGGATAAGAGGGGTGGAGACTTGGAGGCAGGCGGAGAGGCACAGAGATGCAGTGTGGCATGGAGAGGCAGCGGAATGGGCAGTCCCACATTCACATGTGGTGGATAAAAATCAGGAAGGATACCTTGGGAGCAAGCAATCTGAGCCCCAGGCTGGATCACACAGCTCAGGTTTCCAACACCAGGAAGATAAATCCCCATAACTTCTGGTTGTAAAAACCAGTGGGGGTTGGGGTGGCAGAAGAAACTATCAGATTTTCAAGAGACTCCTCCTAATGGGCCCACACGGACTTGGGACTTATGCAGACACACACCCTCTGGGATTCAGCACCAGGGCAATAGCTGGAAGAGCACTGGTGGCATACAGGGAGAAAGTGAAGTGACAGGAAACAGGGCGAGTGTTGGGAAACAACTTTCCCTGGGGGAAACCTCCAGAGGCCAGGCAGCAGCATCATCCCCTCTTTTAGTTGTCCCCCCACACAGAGCCACAAAGTGATGAAATGGGTTGCCCCACCCTGGCTATTACTTAAGGCTTCACCCCACAAAATTTATAGGTGCCTTTTCTACAGTAGGCCATACTACTAAGACAGAAATTCAAAGCAGCTCTACCTAACACACAGAAACAAACACAGGGAGGCTGCCAAATTGAGGAGACTAAATATGGCCCAAATGAAAGAAAAGAACAAAACTCCAGAAAAAGAACTAAACAAAATGGAGATAACCAACCTATCAGATGCAGAGTTCAAAACACTGGTGATCATGATGCTCAAAGAACCCACTGAGTGTGGCAACAGATAAAAAAGACCCAGGCAGAAATAAAGGTTACACAAGTGAAAAAAGAAAAATCTATAGGGAACCAACAGTGGAAGGGGTGAAGCCAAGAATCAAATCAACAATTTGGAACATAAGGAAGAAAAAGCATTCAATCAGAACAGCAAGAAGAAAAAAGAATTAAAAAAAAAATGAGGATAATCTATGGAGCCTCTGGGACATCTCCAAACGTACCAACATCCAAATCATAGGGACACCAGAAGGAGAAGAGGAAGAGCAAGAAATCAAAAACTTATTTGAAAAAATAATGAAAGAAAACTTCCCAAATTTGGTGAAGGAAACAGACATACAAGTACAGGAAGCACAGAGTCCCAAACAAGTTGGACCCAAAGAGGACCAAACCAAGGCACATCATAATTAAAATGCTTAAGGTTAAAGATAAAAAATCTTAAAAGCAGCAAGAGAAAAGCAGAGTTGCCTACAAAGGAGTTCCCATAAGACTGTCAGCTGATTTCTCAAATGAAACTTTGCAGGCAAGAAGGGATTGGCAAGAAATACTTAAAGTCATGAAAATCAGGGACTTACAGCCAAAACTGCTCTACCCAGCAAAGCTATCATTTATAATGATAGAACATATATAAAGTGCTTCCCAGACAAGGTAAAGCTAAAGGAGTTGATCATCACCAAGCCATTATTACATGAAATGTTCAAGGGACTTATTTAAGAAAAAGAAGAAAAACAAAACTATGAACATTTAAATGGCAACAAATCCACAACTATCAACAGCTGAATCTAAAAAATAAAGTAAGCAAACAACAACAGAAACAGAATCATAGATATGGAGATCATTTGGAGGGTTATCACCTGGGAGAGGGAAGGGAAAGAATGAGGGAAAAGGTACAGGGATTAAGAAGCATAAATTGGTAGGTACAAAATAGATAGGGGGCTGTGGCAGGTGTGGCTCAGCGGATTGAGTGCCAGCCTGAGAACTGAAAGGTTGCTGATTTGATTCCCAGTCAGGTCACATGCCTGGGTTGCAGGCCAGGTCTTCAGATGAGGGTGTGTGAGAGGCAACCAATCAATGTATCTCTCATACACTGATGCTATTCTCTCTCTCTCCCTTCCTTCCCCCCTCTCAAAAAATAAATAAATAAAATCTTTTAAAAAAACAAACAAAATAGGGGGATGTTAAGAATAGTATAAGAAATGGAGAAGCCAAAGAACTTATATTCAGGACCCATGGATATGAACTAAGGGGAGTTGGTACGGATTGCTGGAAAGGATGGGGATACCAGGCAGAGGGGTTCAAATGAGGAAAAACTGGGACAACTGTAATAGCATAATCAATAAAATATATTTAAAAAATTACAGAAAACTTTCCTAACTTGGTGAAGAAATAGACATACAAGTCCAGGAAGCACAAAGAGTCTCAAATAAAATGGGCCCAAAGAGGCTTACACTAAGACACATCATAATTAAAATTCCAAAGGTTAAAGACAAAGAGAGAATCTTTTTTTATTCTTATTTATTCTGTTACAGTTGTCCCAATTTACCCCCTTTCCCCTCCTCCACCCAGACCAACCCTGGCTATCACAATTAAACCCCACACTGTGTCCATGTCCATGTGTCATTAATACATGTTCTTTGACTAGTCCCTTCCCCTTCTTTCCACCATTTCCCTACTCCCCTCTTTTTTATGTTTGCTGTCAGGCTGTTCCCCATTTCTATATCTCTGGTTCTGTTTTGCTTGTTAGTTTATTTTGTTCATTAGATTCCTCTTATAAGTGAGAACATATGGTATCTATCTTTCATTGACTGGCTTATTTGCATAATAGTCTCCAGTTACATCCATGCTTCCACAAAGGATAGGAATTCCTTCTTTCTGCTGCATAGTATTCCATTGTGTAAATGTACTGTTTTTTTTAATCTACTCATTTATTGATGGGCACTTAAGCTGTTTCTAGCACTTGGCTATTGTATATAGCACTGTTATGAATATAGGGGTGCATAAGTTCTTTTGAACTGATGTTTCATGATTCTTGGGGTATATTCCCAGTAATGGATTTGTTGGGTCAAAAGGCAGTTGTTTTTAATTTTTTGAGGAAATTCAACGCTGTTTTCCACAGTGGCTGCATCAGTCTGCATTCCCACCAATAGTGCACTAGGGTTCCCTTTTCTCTACATCCTTGCCAGCACTTGTTGTTTGTTGATTTATTAATCCTAGTCATTCTGACAGGTGTGAGGTGATATCTTATTGTGGTTTTAATTTGCAGCTCTCTGATGGTTAGTGATGTTGACCATTTTTTCATATGTCTATGGGCCATCTGTATGTCCCCCTTGGAGAAGTGTCTATTCAGGTCATTTGCCCATTTTTTTAATTGGGTTTTTTGTCTTCCTGATGTTGAGTCATATGAAGTCTTTATATATTTTGTAGATTAAACCCTTGTTCGATGTATCATAGGCAAATACCTTCTCCCATACAGCTGGTTCCCTTTGCATTTTGATGATGGTTTCTTAGCCGTGCAGAAGCTTTGTAATTTGATGTAGTCGCATTTGTTTATATTTTCCTTTATTTCCCTTGTCCTAGGAGATATATCAGCAAAAATACTGCTATGCGGGATATCTGAAATTTTACTGCTTGTGTTTTCTGCTATGACTTTTATGGTATCATAACTTGTATTTAAGTCTTTCATCCACTTTGACTTTATTCTGGTGCATGGTGTAAGATGGTGGTCTAGTTTAATTTTTTTGCATATACTAGTCCAGTTCTCTCAACATCATTTGTTGAAGAGGCTATTTTTATTCCATTGTATACTAGTGCCCCCTTTGTTAAATATTAATTGACCACAGAGACATGAATTTATTTCTGGGCTCTCTATTCTGTCCATTAATCTATGTGTCTGTTTTTATGCCAGTACCAGACTGTTTTGATTACAGTGGCCTTGTAGTATAATTTGATATCAAGTATTGTGATCCCTCCAACTTTGTTCTTCTTTCTCAAGATTGCTGTGCTACTCAGGGTATTTTTTGTTCCATGTAAATTTTTGTAGTATTTGTTCAAAATCTGTGAAATACATCATTGGTATTTTATTAGGAATTGCATTGAATCTATAGATTATTTTGGGCAATATGGACATTTTAATGATCTTAATTCTTCCAATACATGAACAAGGTATATGCTTCCATTTATTTGTATCTTCCTCAATTTCTGTTTTCAGTGTTCTGTAGTTTTCCAAGTATAGGTCTTTTACCTCCTTGGTTAAATTTATTCCTAGGTACTTTATTGGGATTTTTTTCCTAGGTTCTGTTTCTGATATTTCATTGTTGGTATAGAAAAATGCCATTGATTTCTGAATATTGACTTTGTATCCCGCTACTTTGCCAAATTCGCTTATTAGGTGGAGTATTTTTTTGGTGGAGCCTATAGGGTGTTCCATGTACACTATCATGTCATCTGCAAACAATGACAATTTACTTCTTCCTTTCCAGTTTGGATGGTTTTTATTTCCTCTTCTTGTCTGAATGCTGTGGCTAGGACCTCCAGTATTATGTCATTAAGAGGGGTGGATGTGGACACCCTTGTCTTGTTCATGAACGTAAGGGAAACACTTTTATTTTTTGCCCATTGAGTATGATATTAGCAGTAGGTTTTTCATATGTGGACTTTATTATATTGAAGTATGCTCCCTCTATTCCCAGTTTGCTGAGTGTTTTTTATCATAAATCGATGTTGGATTTTATCAAATGCTTTTTCTGCATCTACTGATATGATCATGTGATTTTTGTCTTTTATTCTGTTTATGTGATGTATCTCATTTATTGATTTGAGAATATTGTACCATTCTAGCATCTCTGGGATAAATCCCACTTGATTCTGGTGTATGGTCTTTTTAATGCATTCCTGGATCAGGATTGTCAATATTTTGCTGAGGGTTTTAGCATCTATGTTCATCAGACATACTGGCCTATAATTTTCTTTCTTTGTTATGTCTTTACCTGGTTTTGTGATTAGGATAATACTGGCCTCATAAAAAGAGTTTGGGAGTCTTCCCTCTTCTTGAATTTTTTGGAAAAGTTTGGGAATAGGAGTTAGTTCTTCTTTGAATGTTTAGTAAATTAGCCTGTGAAGCCACCTGGTCCAGGGCTTTTGTGTGTCCGTAGTTTTTTTATTACTGCTTCAATTTTGCTAGTTGTTGTTGGCCTATTCAGGTTTTCTGCTTCTTCCTGATTCAGTTTTGGAAGATTGTATGTTTCTAGAAATGTATCCATTTCACCCAGGTTGTCCAATTTCTAGGCATATAGTTGTTCACAGTAATTTCTTACAATCCTTTGTATTCCTGTGGTATCAGTTGTTACTTCTCCTCTTTCATTTCTGATTTTACTTATTTCAGTCCTCTCTTTTTTTCTTGATGACTCTGGTTAATGGTTTGTCAATTTTGTTTATCTTTCAAAAAAACAGCTCCTGTATTCATTGATCCTTTGAATTGTTTTGTTTTTGTGTTTTTGTCTCTATGTCATTTAATTCTTCTCTGATCTGATTATTTCCTTCCTTCTGCTTGATCTGGGCTGTTTGTTGTTGTTCCTCTAGTTCTTGTAGATGTAGGGTTAGGTTGTTTATTTGAGATTTTTCTATCTTATTTAGGTAGGCTTGTATTGCTATGAACTTTCCTTTCAGGACTGTCTTTGCTCGTCTCATAGGCTTTAGGTTGTTGTGTGTTCATTTTCAGTTGTTTCCAGCTACTTTTTAATTTCTTCCTTGATATCATTATTAACCCATTCATTATTTAATAACATGTTATTCAGCCTCCATGTATTTTAATTTGTTTGATTTTTTTCTTGAGGTTTGTTTCTATTTTCAAGCCATTGTGATCTAAGAAGATGCTTGATATAATTTCAATTTTCTTGAATTTGTTAAGGCTTGTTTTGTATCTCACCCTGGTCTGTCATTGAGAATGTTCCACGAGTGTTTGAGAAGAATGTATATTTTGCTTCTTGGGGTGAAATGTTCTATAAATATCAATTAAGTCTGTTTGATCTAGAGTGTCATTCAATGCTGTGATATTTTTGTTGATTTTTTTGTTTGGAAGATCTATCCATTGTTGACAATGGGGTGTTAAAATCCCCTACAATGACTGTATTGCTATCTCTCTTTTTCTTAAAGTCTTCCAAGATTTTTTTATATATTTAGGTACACCTATTTGGGTGCATATATATTTATAAGAGTTATATCCTCTTGCTGGACTCTACATTAAGTATTATGTAGTGACTTTCCTTGTCTCTTCTTAGGGCCTTTGTTCTGAAGTCTACTTTGTCTGATATAAGTATTGCTATCCTAGCTTTCTTCCATGTCCATTTGCATGGAATATTTTTTTCCATTCCCTCACTTTCAGCCTGTGTATATCTTTTGTTCTGATGTGGGTTTCTTGTAGACAGCATATATGTGGGTCATGTTTTCTTATCCATTCAGCTATTTTGTGTTTTTTGATTGGGGCATTTAATCCATTTACATTCAAGGTTATTAATGATTGGTATTTATTCTTGCCATTTTTTCCCCCTTTGTACTTGTGTATTCCCCCTTTCTCTATTTCTTCTTCTTGTTAAAGCAGTCCATTTAGCATCTCTTGCAATGCTGGCTTGGTGGAGATGTATTCTTTTAGCCTTCTTTTGTCTGGAATGCTGACAAAGAGATAATCTTAAAAGCAGCAAGAGAAAAGCAGTTGGTTACCTACAAAGGAGCCCCCATAAGACCTGACAGCCAATTTATCAAAAGAAACTTTTGATAAAAGTTGGCTGGAAGGGATGGGTAAGAAATATTCAAAGTGATGAAAGCAAGAACCTACAACCAAGATTATTCTATCCAGCAAAGCTATCATTTAGAATCCAAAGACAGATAAAGAGCTTTCCAGACAAGAAAAAGCTAAAAGAATACAACATCAAACCAGCACTAAACAAAACATTAAAGGGTCTTTTTAAGATGAAGAAGATCAAAAATACTAATAATAAAATGGCAAGAAATACATATATAACAACAATTGAATCTAAAAACAAAATAAATAAGCAGAACAGAAAAAGAATCATACATACAGAGAATATTTTGATGGTTTCCAGATGGGAGGGGGGGTAGTGGCAACGTGTGAAAAATATGAAGGAATTAAGAAGTACAAATTGGTAGTTACAGAATAGTCACGGGGATATAAAGTACAGCATAGGAAATAGAGTAGCCAAAGAACACATATACATGACTCATGGACATGGACCATGGTG
>VMDR010009106.1:10587-34516 GCA_007922815.1 Macrotus californicus
AACTATGAGTCAAATGTCCTTTGACTATGAAGAAACAAAGATAATTTTCATGAAGTCATTAGCCAATTTGTTGAAGTTAATGTTACTACTCATAAGAAATATGAGTAGTAGCTTACATTACTCCTCATAAGAAATATGACTACTCATTACTGAAATAGAACTAGTTGAGAATGGTACTTGATTTCTGTGGTTTCTTTTGCAAAAACCCGTAACACCAGGATAACCATGAAGAAAACATCAGATGAACCCAAATTGCGAGACATTCTACAAATATCTGACTAGTACTCCTCAAAACTGTCAAGGTCATCAGAAACAAAGAATGTCTGAGAAAATGTTAGCTCAGAGGAGCTTAAGCAGACAAGACAACTATAAAATGTAATATTGAGAGCTTGGATGTAATTCTGAAACAGAAAAAGGATATTATGGAAAAACTGAGGAAATCTGAATAAAGTAAGGAGTTTAGTTAATTTAAAAAAAGAAAATGACAGGGCATTCTGCTGCAGTAGTGATCATGTGAAACACATAACCTTTGTCCTTGCAGTTCCAGTGGAGTTTCTGGGCTACATCTGTGACAAAACTGCCAACGTACAAAAGTGATGAGCAAGTCAGCGTGCTAAATGCCCTTACTCCACACCAGATAAACTACTGTAGTCTGACCCAGAAGACTTGCTTGCCATGAGTTTTGGGCTTCATTCGGTAGGAAAGGATGGTCTGAACAAACATATATAATAATCTGATACAAAAGGTGAGCACAGCTCCACATATGTGTACAGGGTGGGGCAAAAGTAGGTTTATAGTTGTGATTATGCAAAACACAGAGTTTATTCTTGTATTATTATTTATTAATTATTATATTATCTCCATATGAACAATTGTAAAGCTACTTTCTCCCCACCATATACAATAACCAAGGTTGTTTTCTGGAAATTTGCTACCTAGAAAAATCCTAAACAACTCAGCAATCCAAGTACAAGGCCAACTTTGTTTAATCTGATGATACAACTCTGTTCAGGATTCTGAGGGATGAACTTGCTTATAACAAACATAAATGGTAGCATAAAACTGCAGCAAAATTGAACATTGTCCCGAATAAGTATTTTTCTGGGGGTACCATTGATATAAGGCAAAGCAGGGTCAACATGGTGGAGAGTTATGACAATAATACAGGAAAATCTGAAAGGAGCAGCTGTCTAAATTACAAGGGCGGAAGGAAGGAAATTGAGGTCGTGCTGAAACCACTACATCTCAAATGGGTCTTTGTTACTTGTTAGTTTGATTTTATCTTCCTCAGTAAACTTTAAGTTTTATGATAGCAGGAAACAACGGCTTTGTCCACCATTATATTTCCAGCTCCTCTTTTAAAGTTCACAAAGTATCAGTCTTCAGATCTGCCCAAACCTGCACCTTTTGTAAACCCTATGTTCTCTGCTTTCTTTGACCATCATGAACCAGAACTGCAGTTACAATTTTTAAATTTCACCAATATTTAAATGTCACTGGTAATCAGATGAATTCCTTATGCTGTCTTCTCAAGTGGTGACTGCCTGCTAGGATGAGCCACCAGAGCTGGCTGCTGGGTCTGGAGCCTGTGGGCTGGACTGTTATGATGAGAAAATAATGCACATAAACCATTTTTTGCACAGTGAATGCTGAGTAAATCTTAGCTAATATGATTAAAATAATCTCTTGTTTTTTTTTTTTTCCTAAAGATTTTATTTAATACAGAGAGAGGGGAAGGGAGGGAGAAAGAGAGGCAGAAAAACATCAATGGGAGAGAGAAACATCAGTTGGCTGCCTCTCACACGCCCCCAACCAGGGACCTGACCCACAACCCAGGCATGTGCCCTGACTGGGAATAGAACCAGCAACCTTTTGGTTTACAGGCCAGCATTCAATCCACTAAGCCACCTCAGCCAGGCCTAATCTCTTGTTTTATAGCAGAAGACATATTCTTGAAAGTCAGAGCAGTCGGCAAAACCTCAAGCAGCAAGATGAATTAGTCAAATAACAATCAACAAGCAATAACATTAAGTATATATTTTCATATCATAAAATTCACCCTTCTACAGTGTACAATTCAGTGATTTTTAGCATAGTCACAAAGTTGTACAACCATCCCCACAATCTAATTCTAGATCATTTCCATCACCTTCAAAAGAAATTCCAGCAGGGCAGAGTGGAGCAGAGTGACTAGACCAAGACCAGAGCAGGTGGAACAGAGCAAAGCTATCTAGCCAAAGAGGGGCCTGGCCCCAGGACCTCCTCACAGCCATGCTGTTTCACAGTGGTACTGCTTCATAATTGAGCTGTAACATTATTGAGCTATTCCACAGCTGTGCTGTATCACAATGCAGCTGTTTGTATCGAATAAAGTATTTTTCTTCACTGCACATCCCACCGCAGAAAAATTCTATACCCATCAGTAATCACTCCTCATATCCTCCTTGACCCAGCCCTGGTAACCACTAATCTACTTTAAATATATTAAAAAAAACATTCAATAAAGTTCCTAAATTGCTTCCAGTTCCAAAAGATACTGTATTTACTAGGATTAAAAACTGGCTCTGCTAGGCAACCCTTCCCTTAAGTCACCCTCAATTGGCCAGGTTCTCGCACAAGTTTTATTTTATACAGAATACATCTAATTTTAAAGTTTTTAAGATAGCCTGATAGGCTTAAAATGCAATATATTTTATACTTGGATATTCCCTGATGGGTATATTTTTCTGAGTTTGATCTTCTAAACACATATTGAGAGGATGGAGAATAAACAGGTTTTTTTCTCTCTTCACTCCCACAGAATTGTCCACTCAACCTAGCACAAAAAATGGAATAGATCTTAAAAAAGAAATATTTTGTTATCTTTTGGTTAAATAGAACTTGAATGAATTGGTAATGTGTAAAATGATGGTAAATTAAATTTTCACTGTACAAAAAAATCATGGGAAATAAGACTATAAATATGAGTTTACAACATGTTGTAAAGAATTCTGAATTCTACGGCTCTTTAAAATAAACCCACAAAAAGTTTGGTAGACTATTCAAAGCAAAGAAGATTTTGGAGGCAGAGGAGGGTTAGCAGTCATTATTAACTGAACTTTACTACTGATTAGATGATAGGGACAGAAGAAGAATACTACCAAAAATAACTCAGATTTCACAGCTGGGATATTGGTGGTGTGATAATAAGGAAGTTAGGAGAAGGAACTGGTTTATGGGGAAATATGAATTCTATTTCAGTATTGTTCCAGCTTGAAGGACCCAGCTGTGGGCTCAGGGATGTGGGCTCAGAGATACAGATTTGGGAGTCACCTCTATAGAGGTTGTACATGTAGTAATGGGAATGAATAGCTCACTTGGTAAGAAGAGAGACTAGAGCTAGAAGAGAGGTGAAGACCGATCACAGTGATTGTTTACACTTAAGAAAGTAAGAAGAGGAAGAGAAACCAGCCAAGGCAGGAGTGGTAAGAGGCAGAACTATGACAGTATTGTATCACAAGAGCCAAAGGACTGACTCATTAAGTCAAAGACAATGAAGATTGAGAGTTAAGTCATTACATGAGTGTTTCAAACTCCATAGCAAGGTTTAAGCAGTTTCTATCAACTGGTGGGGTAGAAGATAAGAGCAGAGATTCAGACAAGTTACCTTAAGCAAAGCTGTAACCTCACTTACTGTGAAGGCAAACATCCATTCTCTTAATTCATTTGTTGAGCCCCTAACTTTCAACTGATACATGGGGAAAGGGGGTGAAGGGGGGATGTACAACAAAATACATTTCTTTGGTTAAGCACTCTTTCTTCTTTTGTCTTGACTCTCTATTAAAGTTTAAATATGATTGAAAGTAGTAATAAATGATGATGTTACAAAACACTAAATTTATTGGGTCACTTTCATAGAAAAGATTAGGGTGTTTTTACCTTGGCTGCACCAATTCTCAGCTTCTTTAGGAATGGAGTCCACTATCCTGGGGTGGACAGCTAGAAAGAGAACTCATTTTGGCTATTTTCTCCCTAAAGGTATCTTCCAAACTCTCCTCCAACATTGAACCAAACAACTACACTGAAGTGAATGATTTGATCACCCAGGTACCCTCTAAAGTGCAGATACAAGATATTACTAAGGAGCTACACTGCCCACTGTGTAATGATTGGTTCCGGGATCCACTGATGCTAACTTGTGGCCACAACTTCTGCCAGGCCTGTATTCAAAACTTTTGGAAGCAGCAAACAAAGGAAACATTCTGTCCTGAGTGTAAGACGATATGTCAATATAACAGCTGTACATTCAACCTTGTACTGGATAAGCTGGTAGATAAGATTAAGGAACTACACCTACTCAAGGGCTATCCACAGTGCCCAGAACATGGAGAGAACCTGAAACTGTTCAGTAAGCCAGAAGGGAAGCTGATTTGCTTTCAATGCAAAGATGCTCATTTGTCTGTGGGGCAGTCTAAAGAGTACCTGCAGATCTCTGATGCTGTCCATTTCTTCATGGTGGGTGAGCCCTGGGCCTTGAATAATACCTTAGGAAAGCTGTGGGAAAAATCTTTTGTAGGGCTTCTTATCTCTTCCAGATGATTCATCTATATTCAGATAATTATCAGAAAGCTCAGGATGCTCAGAAAATACAATATATCTTGCAGTGTTCTTTCTCCAGAGGTGCTGATATAGGAAAGTAGTGGAGGAGGGGTGGCCTACTCTTTCAATCAATCAAATATTTACTTAAACCCTGACATGACAGTGCTCTACTAGACATCATGTAAAATATGAATGTAAAAGATATTGTTCTAGTTATGAAAGTTTTGAAATTCAGACAAAATGAATAAAACGACAGAGGTAATATAATACAGTGTACTACTGACAGCTAAATTTTGTCACTTTAGTAATTCATAAATGCTTAGAATTTCAGAAAAGATGAGAGAAAACTGAAATATTCAGGGGATGTATGGTGAAAGTTTGAGCTGGGAAATCATTTGGACTTGGATAGGCAGAAGGAAGAAATGAGTATTTGAAGTGAGAACAATGTAAATAAAGGTATAGTGAGAACAGCATAACTAGAATAGAAAATGTAGTAGTTATATTTCTCAAACCACTGTAGTTACTAAGAAGGTAAAAAAACCCTAAGTTTTTCTGCTGCTTGTAATTTCCTTTACAATTCTTGGAAGAGACAGAAACTATGACACAAGGGAAAGGAAAGACTTTTGCAGCAAGAGCTGGATTTTTTTTTTTTCCTGACATACTAAGGCTTTGAGGGAGATGCCCCCTGTGGCCCTTCATCTCTCGGGTCAGTGTGGGTTAATTCTATGTGGTATTCTCAGGAGGAGATTATCATCTATAAAGGTCAACTGGAGACAACCCTGAAGGAACTTCAGGCCCTGAGGAACATGCAGAAAGACGCTATTGCTGATTACAAGGTGAGGAGCAGGGTAGGGGGTAATGAGATAGAACTAGAATATATCCTCCTTATAATTTTAGTTGTTTGGGTAGAAAGGTGCCTAAACATATATTATTAATACACTGGGCTATAGAGACCTGGGCTATAGAATTAAGAAATGGACACAATAGAGTAGAAAGAAGTATAGCAGCAGAGTACGTTCCCAATAGTTGAGTAAGAGAGAGAGCACACTGGCCTTTCCCCTAATATGCTGATCCTCTTGATGGTTCAGTTGCTGGGTGATTGTTGTGGAGTTGTGATTTGCCTGGTCCTTCCTCTTGTTTATTGGCAAAATAAGAAATTTACCTATGGCAAATCAGCTGAAGATAGCTATGTCCAAAGAAATACCTTTCTTTTCTTTGGGTTAACAACCAGTCTACCTCTGAAACAAGGTCTCTCAGATTGCTGGCTTTTACCATCTGATTTGATCTTGCCTAGCTTCCCCCTAACAAAGTAACACTATTGCCTGTACTTTCACAGGAGCTCTAGGACATTAGTGATTAGAGACTTGGCAAATCAGTCCCTAGATTGGGGGGCTAAATTGGGAGTTCTATTTCTTCATTAACTATTCTATGGAGGAAAGTATTCTCTGGTGTTTGATATCTGAAAGAAGTATTATATACAGTGAGAGAAAGAAGAATAGATGGAAATAATGATGCTTCTAAAGAATCTTGTTCCTGCTGCAAGAGTTCTTAGTTCAGCTATTACAGTTAAAATTCATTCATTCAAAAAGTATTTATTGAGTGGGTCAGGCATTAGGCTAGATACTATATTCCATTCTGTTGGGAGATGAATATTAGTGAATAATCTCACCAATGGCAATAAAATAACAACTGTGATAATTACTTTTAATTAAAATATAGGGTGCTATGAGAGCATATAAATGGAGAACCTAATCTAGACTGAGGTAGGGCTGTTTCCTGAAGAAGTCACCTATTAATAATTGATAAATGAAGGATAAGTAACTTAGCTAAGTGAACTAGTGAGGAGAATATGAAGGAAGTGTTCTGAAGAATGTTCTATAAAGAATAAAGAGCATATAGAAAAGTCCTGAAGAGGAAGTCAGTTGCTATGTTAAACAGAGAGAAAGCCAATCAAACTGGATCCTGATGAGACTGAAGAGGCAGATGTGAGCCCAAAGATGTAGGCCCTTGTAGATAATGTCAGAAATTTTGAACTTCATGCAGAGAATAATGAGAAGCCATTAAAAGGTTTAAATAAGACATGGTTTAATCTCATTTTGAAAATTTCAGTCTGGTAGCTATGCAGAAAATGAATGGAGAGAGACAATGACAAAGATAATGGTTAGAAAGCCACTGCAGTGACCCCAGGGAATGATGATGGTGGCTTGGTCTAGAGAGGCAGTGAAGATGGAAAGAAATAAACAGCTTCAGTAAGTGTTTTTAAGATAAAAATAACCTGGAAGGAGTGATTTTTTAGATTTTAGGGGTGAATGTAGATGTCAAATAGACAGTTGGATATAGGAATTTGAGCTTAGAAATTGGACTAGGCTAGAAATAAGAAGTCAGCATATAGATTGTATTTTGGCTGTGGGAAAAGAGGATATTACTTGGAAAAGAGTGTAGAATAAGAAGGGGAAAGAGCCCGAGACAGAATATAAGTAACTCTAGAACCAACAAATAAGACTGAGAAAGAGTGGTGAAACAGGTAAAAGGAAAACTGGAAAAGTGTGGGCTAGAGGAAAGAAAGTTAAGCCTATTTTAAAAGCAATGACAATGATGGACCATAGAATTGAAACTGGATAAGAGGGGACATAAAGAGAGAAGCCGAAGGAATAGAAATGAAGGGGCAAATATACAGGCTTCAGTGAGACCCAGTAATTACAATAGGGGTACCTGAGTAAGTGAGTATAAAAAGTTAATTTTGGAGATGGTGAAATTGCCGGGGATGATAAAATCCTCAGTGTAATTAAGAGAATGAGTAGATAAAAGTGGAAATCACTAAAAATGAGAATAAGGATCAAGAAGCTAGAATATCAGATGGCTCACCCATGAGGATGTTGAGATCACCTAAGAGCTACAAGTGTATCAGTTTTCAATTTCAGTGCTTCAAACATTTCCCATCTCTTCTTTTATATTGTTCTGGCAGCAGGTGTGGCAACCCCCCTGTTCTGATGTTCCAATTTCTCTATAAGGACATTTCTTCCCACCTCCTTATGGTCCTAGTCTACCAGCATCACTTGGTAGATATTGGTTTCCATTTTTGGGTAGGAGGGTATTATCATTCATTTTAGAATGTTTAATTAACTCTAAAGTCCTATTTAATATGGCATTGCTTATCACCTCAGTACTGTAATAAGAACCTGGAGGTCACTTTTGACTATTTCATCCTGAACTATTAAACTAGTTGAGAAGGACAGAGTTAAGTCTCCCCTCCCACCACAAAAGAGCTTCTTTTAGTATGGTTGAATGTGGATACTCAGCAGCCATTTTAATGCATTTTCCTGTTACGGTATTTCCCAAATTGTGTGTGTATTGGTGGTGTGGGCTCCCATCCCCAAGAGCTAGTCTCAGTAATTACCATGGTGATAATCGTGGAGGTTTCCAGGAAAACAAGCTACATCTGCAACAATACATCTCCTTGGAGTTTTTTAAGCTGCATCAGTTTCTGCAATGCAAAGAAAAGGACATTTTAAATGAGCTCCGGGAAGAGGGAAAAGCCTTGAATGAGGAGATGGAGCTGAATGTCAACCAGCTTCAAGAACAGTATGTTCTAGTCAAGGACATGTTGTCGAGCATCCAGGCACGGATGGAACAGCAGAACACCTTCGACTTTCTCAAAGTAAGACTTCATATCAACAGGGCTATGGGTACACTACTAGGAGAAAGAGGGTTAGAAAGAAAGTAGAAGTAGCTTTTTCCCACAAGGAGTGAGGGGGAAGCTGTTGCAGTGCTCTGAAGATTTTCTGGGAGAAAAGCAGGAGGCTACTTTTGTCTTACACTCAATATAAAGTTTTACTTTCATCCTCCTAGAAAAAAGATCATAAAATGCCATTAATGACATTTGTATTAATATTTTAATATTTCTCCATAAAGAACTTTGAAGCTTTATTTCTCAAAAAGAAAGTTGCGACCTAAGCTGTATCTTTGGCTCTTAGCAATTATAAATTGACCTGTTTAAGAAGCTGTTTGCCAATCTTTGCTAACTGAAGGTTCACTTCTAAAGAGGTTTTGGTTGCCACCTCAACACTCAGCAGCTTAATCAGCCAGACTAAGAAACAGTGGTCTTGGGGTGGGAATACCTACTGTGTTTTTCTCCTGAGACTATGTGGCAGTATAGGTAGATATAGCTTAATCTTAACTTCTTTCTTCTTCCATGTAAAAGAGAACTAGAAAATCAGAGCAAGATAAAGCCAATTTATCTTATATTAGATGAAGGATGCAGATCAGAAAAGACACATGAAGGATGAGAGGTGGCGATGGAATGGGGACCATCTGCACAGGATTCCAGTACTGACAGTCAAATTCTAGTGGGGGCCAGTATGCCACCAAAGAAATTTCTGCAGTTGATGAACAGGCATCTAACTTTTCTATTTCTCCTTTCCTCTTCTAGGACATCACATCTTTCCTGGATAGGTAAGTCATGTTTCCATATGATATTAGTACTCTACCTTCAGTCCCTGGAGGATGTCTAAAATAAATGATTTATGTCCCTTGCAGCTTGGAGCAAGGAATAAGGATGCTGACACCCAGAGAGCTTATCTCCAAAAAGCTGAACCCAGGCCTGTACAAAGGTCCCATCCAGTACATGATGTGGAGGGAAATGCAGTCCGCTCTTTCTCCAGGTATCGGTGGATAGTAGCTATTGGTTCCTGAAGCTCCTAATGTACGTTTCATCTGCGGGACCGCTTCTGTGCCCTAAATTAGTACTTCAGAGACTAGGATGGGGGAAGGATAGAGTTTAGCAAAATAAGGCTAGTTGGTGTGACTGAATTTTTCTGGTACTATAACCTAAGAATTAATGGCTTTTTACTGGTAGAGTCTGATGCCAGAATTACCTCTCAGACTATGATTTTAATTGGTTCCTACAGTTTTAATTGTTCTATATACTGTGACAATGAATATTTTATCCTGCTTTGCTAAATGAGTTACGTAAATCCCTGGAGCTTTTCTGCCATGGAGGAGAAATTTATTGTACATACCCTTTGAATGTAATAGGGTATTTATAAGTCCTCTTGTGTTTGATGTTCATAATATAGAGTATAGTATCTTAGAAGATTATTTAGAGATCTACGGCGCTTCAAAAGAAAATCAGTAATTTCATTAGGTGTGCCTAATATGAACACTAAGTTATTGTCACCCTGCAGCTACCAAAGAACTGAGCAGGACAAACAAGTACAAATGGCATTTCAAGAGCATAAAGTTCTAAATACAAATCTTTATAAAAATAAAAAAATTCTAAATATGTATTTTTATAGAACTCATACAGACTCATTATTATTAGTAGTTACTGACTTAATGAAAATCACAAATCTATCCCTGTTAACAATTTTTCCAGGTAATTGAAATTAAAAAAATCAGCTTTACTCTGGTGTAATTAACATAGAAGAAGCTCACTTAAAAAAAAAACTTATTGAATTTATTGTGGTGACATTGGTTAATAAAATTATATAGGTTACAAGTGTATAATTCTATAATACATCATCTGTATATTATATTGTGTGTTCACTACCCAAAGTCAAGTCTCCTTCCATCACTATTTATTCCCACCTTTCCCCACCCTCCTTTCCCTCTTGTAATCATCATACTGTTGTCTGTGCCCATCAGTAGATGAGTGGACAAAAGCGCTTTGGTACATTTACGTAATGAAATACTACTCGGCCATAAAAAAAGAAGGAAATCTTAACTTTGCAACAGCATGGAGGGTATTATGCTAAGTGAAATAGCTGGTCAAAGAAAAACAAATACCATATGATTTCTTATATGTAGAAGCTAATGAACAAAATAAACAAACAAAATAGAAACAGACTCACAGATACAGAAAACAGACTGACAGCTGTCAGAGGGGAGGGATGTAGGGGAACTGGGTTAAAAAGGTGAAGGAATTAAGTGAAAAAAAGAAACCTCATTGGCCTGGCTGGTGTGGCTCAGTGGACTGAGCACCAGCCTGCAAACCAAAAAGGTTGCTAGTTCAATTCCCAGTCCCGGCACAAGCCTGGGTTGTGGGCCAGTTGGAGGCGAACAAAAGGCAAATTAGACAGGTATGACAGGTGTTTTAATGTCTTTGCTAATGTCTTTTAGTTTTCCCTTTCATCTTCACTAATGACCTATTATCTCTACTTCTTTATTTTATTTAAAAATATTTTTTTACATGTTTGGTTGCTATAGGATTTTACAATATATATTTTACTTTCCCATTCTATCTACCTGCAAGTAACAGCCCTTTGCATGTAGTGTAAAAAATTTACACCAGTATCCTTTTATATTCTTCATCCTTTGTCATACACTTTATTTCTACAAATTATAAACTCCATGTATTTTTAAACAGTCAATTATCATTTAAATAATTTTTTTAAATGAAGAAATATCTTTTACATTCATGTATTTATACTTTCTGGCACTCTTTATTTTTTATGTGGATACAAATTTCCATCTGATATCATTTTTCTGTCTGCTTGAAGAGCTTCCTTTAATTTTTTTATGGTTCAAGTATGCTTGTGAGGAATTACCTCAGCCTTTGTTTGTCTGAAAAAATATTTATTTTACCTTATTTTTTGAAAGATTTTTTTCCCTGAATAGAACTCTGGGTTAATGGATTTCTTTTTCAGTACTTTAAATGTTACTCCATTGTTTTGTGGCTTGCATAGTTTCCAATGAGATGTCTATTATAATTTTTATCTTTATTTTCTGTATGCATTATTTTTTTTCTTAGACTTCTTCTAGGATTTACTTTTTGTTATTTCTTTCTACTAATTTGATTATACTGGGTCTTGGTTTGATTATGCTGGGTCTTGGTGTGATTTTCTTTATGCTCATTCTGCTTGTGGTTCATTGAGCTTCTTTTTTCTTTAAGATTTTATTTATTTTATTTTTAGAGAAAGTGAGGGAGAAAAAGAGGGAGAGAAATATCAATGTGTGGTTGCCTCTTGCACGTCCCCTACTGGGGACCTGACCTGGCCTGCAACACAAGCATGTGACCTAGACTGGGAATCAAACTGGAAACCCTTTGATTGGCAGGCTAGTGCTCAATCCACAAAACCACACCAGCCAGGGCATAATTTTTTTTTCTTTTTACCCATCCCCCTTTCTTGTCCTAACAAACATTTCTTAGAACATTTTTAGATTTACAGAAAAATTGAGAAGATAGTACATAAAGTTCTTATAGACCTCATCCTCAGTGTTTCCTATTATTAATGTCATTTTACATTTAGTGTGATTTATTTTTACAATTAATGAACCAATATTAATATATTATTTTAATATATTATTATTAAATAACATCCATAGTTTCTTTAGGTTTCCTTTGTTTTTACCTAATGTCATTTTTTTGTTCCAGGATTCCATCTAAGATGCCACATAACATTTAGTTGTCATATTTCTTTAAGTTTTTCTTGGTTGTGACAGTTTTTAGACTTTCCTTGTTTTTGATGACTTTGACATTTTATTTTGACTTGGACATTTTTAAGTAGCGCTGGTCATGTACTTTGTACAATGCCACATTATTGCAATTTGTCTGATATTTTCTCATAAGATCAAGGTTATAAGTTATTAAAAGGAAGGCCACAGAGTTAAAAGTGCCATTTTCATCATATCATATCAAGCATACATACTGTCAACATGATTTATGACCATTGATGTTGGCTTTAATCATCTAGCTGAGGTAGTGTGTGCCAGGTTTCTCCACTGTAATGTTACTCTTTCCCTCCAATTTCCATACTGCTCTCTTTGGAAGGAAGTTACTATGCACAGCCCACAGTTAAAAAGTGGAGAGTATATGCTTCTCCTTGAAAGTGGAATATCTACATAAATTATTTGAAATTCTTCTGCATGGGAGAGTTGTCTCTTCTGGCTGGTAATTTTTTATTGGATATCAAACATGATCAATTTTGCATTGATGTTGGCTGGATTTTGTTGTAATTTTAAGCCCTATTGAATTTCACTTTGGCATATAATTAAGTTATTTAAAATAACTTTGTTCTATTTGATACTTTCTTTAAGCTTTATTGAGGCTTTCAAGCTTTGTTAAATAGTTCAATAGCAGCCTTTAAACTAGGGCTAATTTAGCCTACTTCCTAAGGTAACACCTTTCTGAGTACTCTGCCTGATGTTCCATATATTATGACATTTTTCCATTCTGGCTGGCAAGATTGAAAATTATTGCCAGTCTTGTGTGAGCTCTAGAAGTCTTTCAGCCTACTGCTTTCTAGAGATTCTTTCTCTGACCCTAATAAATTTCACTGAAGATCAATACTCAGCCACAGTCTAGAGGGAATCACTTTGTAGATGTTCAAAGCCTGTGTGCAGCTCCCTCCTCTGTGGTACTCTACTCTAGCCATCCTGGGATAATACTGTGTTTTTCTTCCTGCACTCTTTGCCCTGCAAAATCAAACTTTACTTCTAGCAATCATTTAAACCACAAATTGATTTTCTTTATTTTTGGTATAATTTCACAGCTAAGAAAATCAAATGGGATTTATTAAATATATGGCTATTTTACTAATAGTGTAACTGTGATCAAACCTTGGTAAAATAGGCTTCATACTTCTTATTTCTAGGCCCTTGCTTATTCTGTATGTTCATATTCTCTCCTTCCCTGACTTATAATAGAGACTGTTGCTTTAGGAAAGGAGCTGGTATTTTCTTTCTGTAAATAGTCAGAGAGTAAATATTTTGGGTTGTGTGGGCTGTATGGTCTTTGTCAAAACTACTTTACTCTGGCATTGTAGTGAAAAAGCAACCACGGACAATATGTAAATGAATGGCTATTGATGTGTTCCAATAAAACTTTACTTACAAAACTGGCAGCCTGGCCTGCTGATTGTAGTTTTACCAATTCTAATTTAAAACATTTTAACATATTTCCTTTAGTTTTGTGTGTATCAGTAAAATACCACCAATGTTTACTCATTCATTCAATACACTCTTAAAGAGGATCTACTACATGCTAAGCACTAATTTGAGTTCCAAGCACAGAAAAAAATAAGTCACAGTTTCTGTTCCCAAAAGAGTAGAAGACAAACTTAGAGACTGCTGTAGTCATCTAAGTGAAAAATTATTAAGATCTAAGCCAACGGCATGGGAGTTATTGGAAAATGAAGAATAGATTCCAGAGAATTCCAGGAGCTAAAATGTACTGGACAGCAATTAGTGGTAAGGGATGAGAAAGGTGATGCCAAGGATGGAAATATAGGAGATGCAGACTTTGGAGGGGATTGTTGAGTTCAATTGTGGCCATGTTGTGTGGAAGAATCTACAGGATAACTAAGTGAATATATTCTAATAGGTACTATTCTAGTTTAAGCTTAAGAGAGAGGCCAGGGTTGGAATAAGTATATAGTTAGGTAGCTGAAGCTATTGATGTAAATGAGATTTCCAAAGAAAAGTGAGAACATACAGTCAAGGAGGGAGCACCTAATAGAGAATACCAACAAATAAAGGACAATGAAGCACCCAAAAGAGATTATGAATTCTGGCAAAAGAATTCTAAGAACTAAAACTGGCATGGAATCTAAGGAAAGAGACTGTCAGAGAAGGGAGTGGTCATTCATATTAAATGTGAAGATCAATTTAGAAAACTATTGGAAAAGATACGTTTAACAACAATTGGTGACTTTGGTAAGGGCCATTTCAAAAGAGTGGAATGGGGTAGAAATTATATTGTGAAGGGCTCAGGAGTGATTTGGAATGAGGCAGTAGTGAAGTGGACAGGTCATTCATGTGAGAAGTTTCACTAAGTAGGAGAGGTGTGAATGTGGG
Organism: Macrotus californicus; assembly: GCA_007922815.1. Taxonomy (NCBI): domain Eukaryota; kingdom Metazoa; phylum Chordata; class Mammalia; order Chiroptera; family Phyllostomidae; genus Macrotus; species Macrotus californicus. The sequence continues at coordinate 24,958 of VMDR010009106.1, forward strand.
AGCAGAGTAAAAAGAAGACTTTTAAAAATACTGAAGGGAAGCCACCTGTAGAAAAGCAGAAATCAATGCTGTAAGAAAGGGAAAAGTTGGTGGAAATAGGGAAAACTGAGTGAGATCTAAAGAAAGGGCAAGCGCTCTTTTTCTAAAATCTTTACTTTCTTATTTCTGGACCTTTTTATCAGACTGTTCCTTTTGTCTGGAATGCCTGACAAGGTCCATTTTGAGTATCATTCATTCAGTCATACAGTCATTCAGTCAATCACTTTTTCAACAAGTATTGCCAGTCACTTTTCAAATATCTCCCATGTAGGATGGAGTAGTGATCAAGACAGATGTAACCTGTGCCCTCAGAGTGTAAGTCTGGAACAGTGCTTCTCGAATGTTGGCCTCAGGACTCTAACACTCTAAAACTTATTTAAGACTCCAAAGGGCTTTTGATTTGTGAGTTATCACTATCAATATTTATTGTATTAGAAATTAAAACTAGGGAAAAAAATTTTAAAGATTTTATTTATTTATTTTTAGAGAGATGGAAAGGGAGAGAGAAGGAGAGGGAGAGAAATGTTGATGTGTGAGAGATACATCAACCAGTTGCCTCTTGCATGACCCCAACTTGGGACCTGGCCTGCAACCCAGGCATATGCCCTGACTGGGAATCGAACCAGTGACCCTTTGGTTTGCAGGCCAACGCTCAGTCCACTGAGTCATACTAGCTAGGACTAAAACTAGGAAAATTTTAATATATGTATTCATTTAAAAATAACAATGAATCTACTGTATGTGAATATACTATAAAACTATAAAAAGAGATCTATATTCTTCAAAACAAAAAATTGAGTGGCATTGTTTTATAATTTTGCTGATCTCTTTATTATGCAACTTAATAAATGACATCAGAATTCTAAAAATAAAGAGAGAGCAAGGGGGAAGAGGTGGAATAGAGGTTTTCAAAGGGAGTTGAAGGTTTGAAATTACTGATGTGAGGAACTAGAGATGATTTGATTTGGTAAATATAGGAATTTTGGGCACTGCTGATGGTCAAATAAGAAGTGGAAATAATGAATCTGTTGTGGTATCTATATATATAATTTTGTGATTTTTCTTCCTGCAGTGGTAATGAACTGGGATGTGAATTTGAATAACTGGATAGATCCAGAGTTGGAGAGTTGCACGACAGGTGCTGCAGAAAATAAAATAAAAATGTTGAAGTTACTGACAACAAAACTGCCAATGCCAAGCTATTTGGGAAAGGATTTTAAGCCACAAAATAGATAGCTTAGGATAATAAAGAGAAATCAGGAACTAGGTTAATGAAGTCAAGCAATGGTTGTAGGGGAAATGAGAGTGAGAAAGCTCAAAAAATAAGACAATGGGATATCTGAGTTTAAGATTTTAGAGAATGAATAGTTCCTGATCACTACGAGGTCCAGAATATGGTCATTGACATGGACACCTGAAAAGGAATCAAAGTCATTAACAGTGAAGTCAAGGACTTTAAAATTATATATATAGGTACCACAACAGATTCATTATTTCCATTTCTTATTTCACCATCAGCAGTGCCCAAAATTCCTATATTTACCAAATCAAATCATCTCTAGTTCCTCACAACAGTAATTTCAAACCTTCAACTCCCACAAAAATAGAAAAGTAATATATATCCAAAGATAGTGAAATTATTTGGGATGGTGAGCTGGAATCAGGGTAGAGAAGAAAAGCTAACCCAAATGCAGAGAGTATAACAGGAAGTTTGTACATTATGGTGTCAAACAGAGACAGAGGGTAATATAAAATTGAATGGTAAATGTCTTAAATGAAAAGTGATTTTTTTACATAAGGATAAGGAGTAGAGTAGGGGTCTGGAAGTGGCAGTGGTGGTTATTGGATCCCTGGCATTTGAACTTAGAAAATAAATAGTCTTTTGAACTTTCAAAAGCTGTGTTTCTGGAGGAAGAGCCAGTCAGGTTTCTGTTAGACTAAGGAGGTGATGAGAGAATTATGTAAACTGAGAATGCAGGAGTGTTAATTAGGAGGGTAGTTAGTCCCAAAGGTCAAAGTGGAAAGGTTTTGGTGAAAGCAGGAGAATTCATGGAGGCAGAGGAAGTAAAGAACACAATAATGGGGACAAGAGGATGTTAGAGGATAAATCATTGGAGAGGTCTATATTCTGGGTTTGGGCTAAAGATACTAGGATTATGAGGCATAGTGGAATTAGTTGGTGCCACAGTTTCATCAGAACTTTAATTGAAGTTCACTTATTTATTTAACAAAAAGTTGCTTGAACACCTAAAAACAGTTTCAAATTTTGAAGATATATGAAAAAACAAAACAGATGAAGTCCCTGCTCACCCACCCAACTTTAAGCTATCCAACATTTGCATCATGGGGGTGCCAGAAGAAGAGAAAGAGCAAGAAATTGGAAATCTATTTGAAAAAATAGTGAAAGAAAACTTCCCTAATTTGGTAAAGGAAATAGACATACAAGTCCAGGAAGCACAGAGAGTCCCAAACAAGATGATAGCAAAGGGGCTCACTCCAAGACATATCATAATTAAAATGCTTAATTAAAAAGGTTAAAGATAGAGAATCTTAAAAGCAGCAAGAGGATAGAAGTTAGTTACCTACAGGGGAGTTCCCATACGACTTTCAGCTGATTTCTCAAAAGAAACCTTGTAGGCAAGAAGGGATTGGCAAGAAATAGTCAACTTCATGAAAAGCAAGAACCTACATTTAGCCCTACCCAGAAAAGCTATCATTTAGAATTGAAGGGCAGATAAAGAGCTTCCCAGACAAGAAATGATGATGAACTAAAGAAGTTCATCATCACCAAACCATTATTATATGAAATGTTAAAGGGATTTATTTAAGAAGATCAAAACTATGAACAGTAAAATGGCAAAAAAATACATATCTATCAACAATTGAATCTAAAAAAACAAAATAAGCAAACAAGAAGAACAGAGATAGAATCATGGATATGGAGAACATTTTTATTGTTGCCAGTTGAGAGGTGGCTGGGGGAGAATTAGTGAAGAGGTGAGGGGATTAAGAAGTACAAATAGGTAGTTATAGAATAGCCACAGGGATGTAAAGTACAGTATAGGAAATGGAATAGCCAAAGAATTTATATGCATGACCCAAGGACATGAACAATGGCCAGGGGATTGCCTGAGGGAATGTGTGTGTGGGGGGGTGCTGGGTGGAGGGGGCAAAGGCGGGGGGGAAATTGGGACAACTCTAATAACATAATACAATAAAATATAATTTAAAAAAGAAAAGGAAACAGCCAAAAGGCAAAGTGGTTGGATCAAAGTAAATGAGGGCAATGTGGTAGCAGATGAGGTGGGTAAAACATGTAGGTCTTGTTTGCTCTGTAAGGAGTCTGGATTTTATCTTGAGTGATGAAAAGCATAAGAATGTGTTGAGTAGAAGAACTGGATAAGCTCATTCATGTTACAGGCAGAATATTTTGCAGATGGGCAAGAGTGGAAATAGAATAGTTAAAAAGTTATTGCAGTAGTTCCAGGCCAGTGGTATTTTTAAAGTTATCTTTCTATATATTCTGAGTAGGCTCAGAATATATTTTAAAGATGTAGCTGACAAGACTTACTGTTGGATTGAATATTGCATGAGAAGAAAAGAGAGGACACAATGCTGACTCCTAGGAAATATTCAGAACCAGTGCAGACTGACCTAGCTGGTGGTGTCAGAAGCCTGGTGATGAGAGTAGACTGGGGCTTTAAATAGATTGGTAAGAAGTCTTTATACCTCCAGAGAAGTCCTAGTCCTCACATTGGAAAGAGTAACAACCTAAGGTGGATGGGGATATGTGAAGGAGAGAAGATTCAGCCTGTATGGAAAAATTCAGGATTCTTCAAAGTCTCTTGTTGGAAAAAGAAATCCTTGGGATAATGGAAAAGACTCAGGCTTTTCTGGGAAGAGAGAGCTGGACTGGACTGATCTAATAAGTATAAAAAAATCTATCAACAACAAATATATGTATATGTGCAGCTCTGTCCATGATGTGAATGTACATAGTTTTTTGTTCCTTTTATCAAATTTTGTGCCAGTGTTCAATTATCTCACACATAGAATTTGTGTGCTTCCAACCTCTCTTTATTCAGAAATTCTTTTTTATACTGCTGCCCATTTGTCTAAACCAATGCTTATTAAATTACCTGTGATTAAACTTACATATTATTTTCAATTATAAATCAATGAAACTAGTGTAATGAATGAGCAGTTTTTAAAATCTCAACATGGTGTGGACTGATATGTTTGTAGAATATAATGTAAATTAATTACTTGAAGAAGTGGAATTAAGAAGCAAAGATTACAAAGTGCAAGCCCAGTTTTTTAAATTATTAGATTCAATGACATAAAATTACTCTGTCATATTGCTAAGAATGTTTCTAAGAGCTAACTCTTGATTTTAGTACCATCTCGTCCCAGACTGGAAACCACAGTTAGTGGGCCACGTTTTAATTAGCAGTGGCATTAACCATTCTAGATCTCAAAAGTCTCATTATCTATTAAACCAAATACAAACTTCTCACCATTGTCCTCTGAACTTTGTATCAATTTTTTATGATTTTATTTATTTATTTTTAGAGAGAGAAGGGAGGGAGAAAGAATGGGAGAGAAACATCAATGTGTGGTTGCCTCTCATGCACCCACTACTGGGACCTGACCCACAACCCAGGCATATGCCCTGACTGGGAATCAAACTGGCAACCCTTTGGTTTGCAGGCCAGCGCTCAATCCACTGAGCCACACCAGCCAGGGAGGCTATTGTTTTTAATCTATTCCTTTTTTGCCTCCGTTTACCTAAAGCATCCTGAATATATCTCAGAGATGTTATATCACAACTGAAATAGTTACTGTCTTAAAGAGCTTTCCTAGGACAGACTTAGCTAATCATTACCTCTTTAGCATTTGTATATTATTTGTATTGTTTTCTTTACTAGAGAATTGTTTCAGAGTACAGTCTGATTTTTACCACAAATATAAGAATGTCTAGAATATAGCCACAAAGGTACTAAAGTAATAAAGAGTATATATAAGTAAGTACCTGCCTAAGAGTATATGTGCATGAGGAGATAAATTACTGGTGTTTATGTAAATATTGCCTTTTACTATGGAAATTTGCATTCACACCTTTTCTCCCATGCCCTGCTTTCTCTTATTTTCTTACTAGGCTTATCTCCATTAACTCTGGATCCTAAGACAGCGCACCCCAATTTGTTGCTCTCCAAAGACCGAACCAGTGTGTGGCATGGTGACCTTAAGCAGGTAATGCCCAATGATCCAGAGAGATTTGACTCAAGTGTGGCTGTGCTGGGCTCAAAAGGCTTCACATCTGGAAAATGGTACTGGGAAGTAGAAGTAGCAAAGAAGACAAAGTGGACGGTTGGAGTTGTCAGAGAATCCATCATTAGGAAAGGTAGCTGTCCTCTAACTCCCGAGCAAGGGTTCTGGCTTTTAAGACTAAGGAATCAAAATGATCTAAAGGCTCTGGATTTGCCTTCTTGCAGTATGAAACTGACTACCAACCTCAACAAGGTGGGCATATATCTAGATTATGAAGGAGGGCAGGTGTCCTTCTACAATGCTAAAACCATGACACACATTTACACCTTCAGCAGCACTTTCATGGAGAAACTTTATCCCTACTTTTGCCCTTGCCTTAATGATGGTGGGCAAAATAAACAACCATTGCAAATCCTACATCCACAGTAATTAGTCATACTATTGTGTAAATTCAGAACACTATTAAAGAGGTATTGAAATAGTTTCCCAATCTCACTGGATTCTCTTCCCAATTTATGGGGAACTGGAATAATGAGAAGAGGATTCACAAATTGAGTTGCATTCTCAGTTTCCTAAGTGGATTTTACTGAAGTCTTTCTTTGGAAAGAAAGAAGGATTTTATTGAAGAAAGAATTTTCTTTTCTTTCTCCCTTCCTCTTCTCTCTCTTTCTTTTTACTTATAGAAGAAAAATTAGTTTTTACTTATTTATTTTTAAAGTATATTTTAATAATTATGCTATTATAGTTTTCCCAATTTTTCCCCCTTTGTGCGTCTCTGCTCGGTACGCCCATTCCCTCTAGCATCTCCCCGCCCCCTTAGTTCATGTCTCTCTGTTGTGCATATAAGTGCTTTGGCTCCTCCATTTCCTATACTATTCTTAACATCCCCCTGTCTATTTTGTACCTACCAATTATGTTTCTTAATCCCTGTAACTTTTCCACCATGAAGTTGTCCCAGAGGTCACTTACACTCACTATCCTCGTTTTCTTTTTCAAATTCTTTCTTCTTGTTCTGATTGGTTGTTTTTTGCCTCCTTATGTTCCAAATCATAGATTTGATTCTCGGCTTCATCTACTCTATTGTGTTTCCCTGTAAATTGTTCTTTATTTCAATTAATGTGTCCTTCATTTCTGACTGGATCTTTTTTGTGGTGCTGAGGTCCTCACTAAGTTCCTTGAACATCCTGATAACCAGCGTTTTGAACTCTGCATCTGATAGATTGCTTATCTCCATTTTGTTTACCTCTTTTTCTGGAGCTCTGATCTGTTCTTTCATTTGGGCCATGTTTCTTTGTCTCCTTGTTCTGGCAGCCTCCCTGTGTTTGTTTCTTTGTGTTAGGTAGAGCTGCTTTGACTCTGTGTCTTGGTAGTGTTGTGGCCTAATGTAGTAGGTGTCCTATAGGGTCCAGTGGCACAGTCTCCCCTATCACCCAAACTGGGTTCTTGAGGTACGCCCTTCGTGTGGGTTGAGTACACCCTCCTCTTGTAGTTGATCTGTGGTTGCTGTTGGCATAAGCTATTCGGGGGCAGAATGGTGGTGCTCCGATGTGGTCTGTAGCTGTCCACTGGGTGTGCTGGCCCTGAGGTTTGATGGTGCAGGTCAAGGTCAGCCCCCGCCTGTGTTTTGCCCAGGGCCACCCTGCCAGAGCTGTAAAGCAATCTGAGATGGCTGATACTTGTGCTGGTATTAGAGATTCCCTAGCAAGGCCAAGCTGTGAATCTAAGCAGGTTGCTACTAGTGCTGGGCCTGGGGCTCACTGAAGCCAGCCGTTGGTTATTTGAGAGGATTTAGGAAGTTGTGCAGCATGAGCCAAGACCAGCCATTCCTATGGAAAAGCAGCTTGGATGGGCCTGTAGGCTGGGAGGGGCAGAGTCTCTAGGGATCTCCAAGGTGGGCCAAACAGTGTTAGCCAGGTTGATGGAGTCTCATATATGGCACCAGCTCGTGGGCTCTATGGCTCTGTTGGGGGAGGGTTTAGAAAAGGGACAATGCCAGTCACTTCAGTTTCTCCCCTATACCACTGGTGCCTTTTAAGCTGTTACCCTGGTGCTGGAGCTCAGAGGGAGTGAGTCTGAGTAGGGGAGTCCATGAGTTGGGTCTTTAAGAGGAACTGCTTGGGGCTCCCACAGTTTCTTCCACTGACTCAATTCCTGCTGGTTTTTGCAGCCAAAAGTTGTGGGGACTTATCTCCCTGACACTGGAACCCTGGGCTGGGGAGCCTCATTTGGGGCTGGGACTTCTTGTTCCTGAGATATCCCTCCTGAATTTTTATCCACCCACATGGGTGAGGGACCAGCCCATTCCAAGTCTACACCCCTCCTACCTGTCTGGACAGATGGTTTCTTAATTCCATGGTTGTCAGACTTCCATTCAACTCAATTTCTGGTGGTTCTGAGTGATGGTTGTTCTATATTTTAGTTGTAATTTTGATGTGGTTGTGACAAGAGGTGAGCCATGTCTGCTTATGCTGCCATCTAGATGAAAAGACATTTTCAGTATTTTTCATCTTGTCCTCTCCAATATACTCATCCTCCAGCTTGTTCCTTCTTTCTAACTCTAAAGTACTTAGCATCATTGATCTCAGCAGTACCCTGGATGAACCATCCCTATTTTCTTTCCTTGACAGTCCTATAAAATGGCTTCATGCTCTATATCTGACAGTTTTTTGGCAGGGGAGAACAGGGGTAGGGGCTGAATGGGTATTTAGGACCTGTAGCACTGGCCATCTAAAATTACAATTATCACAACTCTTTGGCAGAGTAAAAGCCCCTATCTGTCATAGTGGGAAGGATACACATATATTACAGGTAATAATCATGCATCATTGGCATATATAATACACATACATTAATAGCTGCTGATTTGGGTAAACAGCCATGACATGATTAGGGCTACATGTAGGAAACTACTTTTTTTAAATGAATTCACTTCAATCAAAATGTAATGAGGACTTGTCTTATGCCTGGAATGTTGCAAGATGTTTTAAAGAATGCAAAAGAAGCATAAAAAAAAAGATTCCTCTAGAAAGATTTAAAAGAAATTCAGATGCTTGGACCTCACCCAAGTCCAATTAAAGCAAAATCTCCAGCAGGTAGGACCAGGCATTTGTATTTCTAAAAGCTCTCACGTGATTCTAATGTGTTACTAGGTCAGAGAACCACTGAACTAAAGGAACCTATTTTCTTTAAAATTTTTTAAAAAATGTAAACATATAGAAAAATTGCACATTTTTATAATAAACTCCCATGTATTCTTCACCTGGATTTACCAATTATTAATGTTTTCCCACATTTCCTTAGTTTCCCTCACACCTACCCCATATGATTTTGTGTATGTATATAATTATTACTAATGTTATTTTGCTGAACCACCTTAGATTAGGTTGCAAACATTATAATTCTTAATCCCTAAATACTTCAGCAAGTATCTCCTAAGAACCAAGATATTCTCTATATAATCACTCTCAAATTCAGAAAATTTAACATTGACACGATACTACTTACTAGCTAATATTTAGTCCATATTCAATAAGTAAATATTTCTAATGGTGGAGTTTTAGGAAATGTGGTAAAGAATTTCAAGTAGCATGACAAAGAATTTGGAGGATAGAAGAGGGCTTAGTTGCTTCTTCTTAAGTGATATGCATAGTTCTAGCTAATTGATATCTAAAATCTGTCCTTGGGGACAGACAAGTGTTTCAGAGATCAGAGAAAGGAGAGGTCAATATTCACCAGAATAAGAGACAAAAATGATAAAGAAAAGTTGTGACTAAGTTGGATAGTACACAATGAGTAGAAATGAATAAAAATTCTAATCTGAATTTAGAGAATGTTTCTTAAAAATGAATTTTTGTGGTGATGTTTGTATAGCTACATAAATATACTAGAAATTAGTGAACTGTACATTTATAATAGGCAGATTTTACAGGTTGTGAATTATACCACAATAAAGCTGTTTTTTACAAAAGGAAAAGAAAAAAATTAAGGTTTTATTCAGATCACCAAGAGAAAAAGGACAGACCACAAGTGTACACATATTTTCTACTATCTATAGGTGTCTGTCTACCTTAATACTTTCTCTCACGTACTACCTCTGCTCTCCAGCACTTGCCTTAACATTTAGATGTCACAAATTTATTTTCCCAAGTAACTGGTTATTCTATACTGAAGAATTAAAAAAATCCCTCTACTTAGAACTTAGATTATAATCAAAGGCAGGAATCCTTCTAATGAATATGAATCATAAAAC
>VMDR010009107.1:0-34411 GCA_007922815.1 Macrotus californicus
AAACACAAAAAATGGCATTGCATGATAGTAAATGAGGTGTTTTAGGCTCTGAAGCATGTTAAGTAAACATGTTTTCCCTGCTTTTATTTTTATGCATCACATATGAATACAGAGATTTAAAACTACTTTGAATTAAAAAGAAACCAAAACCTTTCTTTTATACTTTCTTCTGTAGTACTTTGTGGCTTGATTTTTGATGCAGTTTTTAAAGAAGATGTTTCACATACAACAAACTAATGCTAGCTTGGTCAAAGTCATCGACAGAAAAAAGTGCCTCTCATTTTTCAACAGAATATATAAAACTGTAAAATCTGTCAAGGTAGAAACTCTCTGGAATTTCTTAAAATATTGGAGAGTGCAGCATGGCAAAAGAAAGCATTCTATTTTAAACAGCATTTAAGCATTCAATAACATATGGTGTTCCCAGTGTAAGTGGAGTATACTTTATCTATATATGCACATGAAATAGTTCAGAAGCAGGGGAAGTAAACAAAAGCATCAGTTCTTTAAGTTACGCTTGATGACATAGATGAACAATTCTCTGTGATAGTTCATCCTGCTCTGTGGAAGTGGCACCGGTACCAACAGGTCCTGGCTGACACAGTTGTTGTTCCTTACTGAGCACAGTTGTTGTTCCTTACTGAGATCAAGGCCAGTTTCATCTGCCATTTCTTGAAGCAGCATATCCACTTGGTTTTGTGGTGTTGTTAGGCTTGCAGTACTATGCATTGTGTCTTCCATTGTTGTATTTGAATGTCCAGTGTTTCAAATTGGTGTTCAAAGTTGTCCATCAGGACAGAAATCTTTTCAAGGTTCATACTCTTCAATGTAGCAGGCAGAGACTTAACTACAACTGCAAGGGACCTGGTTACCTTGCCCATTGTTACCGCAGTTTGAACTCTGGCTGCAGCAGCATCAACCCTAGCACTCATTCTCAAGAAATTAATTGCTAGGTTCTGGCGGATTGCATTTTTAGCATGTATTCTTGCAACCTCTGTATTGCTTTTCTGAATGGACTTTTTAATCTTGGCCTTTTCAGCCTTTTCTTTGTCAGATTTCTTGGCATTCCTATTGTCTTTTGCAGCAAACTTCAAGTTAAATAGGTGTTTCTCCACATCTGACGTGGTCTCATGACTTTTCTTGGGAGGCAACAGCCCAGGGCAGTGGCACAAGTTTGATGTGCGGACACTCAGAGTTCCATCCTAGTCCCGACCTGTGGCTGGCTGGGCATCTAGGTTTGGCCCAGGATATTCTTTTTGAAAATAAGAGGAACAAACACACTTTTCTGCTAAAAACACTCTAGTGGCTTTCCATCTTGCTCAGAAGCAGAGCTCAAGTTTTTAGGAGGCTTATAAGACCTTATAGGATCTGGTCCCTGCCACCTTTCTGCCCTCATCTCCAGTATGCTCCTCCTCATTCCCCCTGATCCAGTTACATCAGCCTCCTTGATGTGCTTTGAATATGTCATTCACTTGACTGCTCAAGACTTAGGTAATTGCTGTCTGTCTGCCTGTAATTCTCTTTACCCAAATGTCTATACATGGCTTGTACCTCAATGTTTTCACGTCCTTGCCGAAATGTCACTGTATTTTATAGCCCTTCTCTGGCTAGCCTGAATAAATAGTAACAAGCTTCCACTTTATCCTAGCATTCCTGCTCCCTTTTAGCTAGCTTTGGATAGTTCCTGGCATTAGTGCAACTCAATAAATGTTTGTTGAATGAATAATTTATTTTTCTTCTCTTACATGGTTTTCACATATATTGACCTAATAAGTGGATGGATACATGAATGATGACTATATTCTTTGGTACCAGCAGAAACCACCATTTCCCAATGGACTATATTTCTGGAATGACTTTACAGTTCTTTATTGGGACAAAAGACTTAATCAGAACTTGTCAGGAACTTTTAGTTTCTGACAAGATATCACGTTCACAAATGGAAAGGGTCAGTAGTCATCTGCAGTAATGAAAAGCAGGGATAGAGGTTGGGGAGACAGAGCAAGAGAGGACTGGGCTGGCCAAAAGAGTCTTCCTCATGTTGAGAAAGCTGATTGATAATACCTGGTTAGCTTTTAGATGAAAAAATGTGCCCTGGCTGCTGTGGCTCAGTGGATTGAGTGCTGGCCTGCGAACCAGAGTCACTGGTTCAGTTCCCAGCCAGGGCACATGCCTCAGTTGTGGGCCAGATCCCCAGCAGAGGGTGTGTGAGAGGCAACCACACATTGATGTTTCTCTCCCTCTTTCTCTGTCCCTTCCCCTCTCACTAAGACATAAATAAATAAAATATTTTTAAAAATGTGTGTATGTGTGTGTATATGCATGTGCTTTTATTTGTGTATATTGTATGTATATATGTAGTTTGTATATATAAGTATAAATACATATCATGTAAAGAATCAGTAAAAGAGCAGATCAAAAAACTGTGGTACATTTACACAATGGAATACTATGCAGCAGAAAGAAAGAAGGAACTCCTACCCTTCGCAATAGCATGGATGGAGAGCATTATGCTAAGTGAAATAAGCTAGGGAGTGAAAGACAAATACCCTATGATCTAACCTACAAGTGGAACCTAATCAACAAAACCAACCAGCAAGCAAAATAGAATCAGAGACATGGAAATAAATAGCAAACTGACAATGACCAGAGGGGATGGGGAGGGGGATAACGGGGAAAGAAGGGGAAGGGTCAAGTCAAGAAACATGTATAAAGGACCCATGGACAAGGACAATGGTTGGGGGGGGGAATTTAATGTGGGAGGTGGGGGTTGGGCAGGGGAGAGTAATGGGGGAAAATGGGGACAATGGTAATTGAACAACAATGAAAAAATTTTTAAAGAGAATCAAAATCAAAGATCCTCAAAGTCCAAAGATTTGAATATCCCAAAGGACTCTGAAGGCTCAGCAGAACCCTTGCTGCTTGGAGAACTAGAAATGTGGGGAAGGTTTGCAGAATTTCTCTAGTTCACTCCTAGCTCCCTGGGCATTACTTTATGCTGAGGTTAAACATAGATCACCAGACAACAACAAAAGTCCTGGCTTTCATATAGCTTACCATATGGTAGATGAAAACAAAGAGCAATTTAATAAATCTAAATTATAAGTGGTGGTATAATATCTATGAGGAGAGGAAACAAAATAAAGCATGATGAAGGAGCAGAAGATAATGGAGATCCATTGTAGAGAGTTGAGTTGGTGGGCAGCTGAGGCTTGCTTAACAAGAGGTTTAAGGACCAGCAGATTCAAAGACCTGAGGAATAGGTGTTTGTTGAATTCAAGGGATATTAAAAAATGAATTAAGAGAGGCCAAAGTTTTACAGAGCCTTTAAGCCATATGGTTTGGTATGGGCAGGAGACTAATTTCAAGTGGATTGAAAAGAGAGTGATAAGTATGGAACTGATGAAAGACAAGTTTTGAAAGAGTTTTTCTGTAATCAGAGTAGTCAAATAGGGTTGGTAATGAGATGGGACATGGCATCAAGAAGATGGGATGTTGGGGGGTAAGATTGTGGGCAAGATGATGATTTTGTCTTTTGAAATATTTTGACTTAAGAGAAAGGAAGTCGAATGAAAAATATCCAGCTATTGGTTGGATATACGAGTCTGAGCATAGAGAAAGACCACAGCTGGCTTAAATATTTAGGAGCCTTCTGCATAGAGAAAGAGTTGGAACTGGGAATGTGATGAGCTCTCATGGAAAAAGTGCAGAGCAGGGAGTAGAGAGGTCAAGGTTGAGTGTTAGGGAACACACACATTAATTAAATCAAGAAAAGAAAGAGTAGCTAGTTAAGAAATGGGAGAAGATAGGTTGAATAGATTCTATGTCATAGAAATCAAAGAGAGTTTCAAAATCTTTTCAAGGGTTTTTTCTTCAAGTTTGTATTATCATAAATATTTAGTCTACTTTTTATACTTTCAGGCCAAATTTGAAGTAGACTCTATTATAGCTGATTAAATATATAGCCAAAGAATGGTAGAACACTTGGGATAATGTTTTCTTTTATGTCCAATAAATGGAACTGATGCTCTTCTATTCTTTCTGCTATTGTTTCCTCTTCTTACTTTGAAAATTCTCTAAAGATGATTTAAAATGGAGTTATTATTAGTGCCATACTCATCACTGTCTCTTTCTTCTCCTCCTCTTCTTGGTCCTCTTTTATCCTCATCACCATTGTCATCTTCAAGGACAATCATCACCACTAGACCCCATTAAATGAGTTATTTTGGTAATTTAAAAATTTGGTTAGAATTCCTGAGGGACATGCATGCTAGTATAGAAGGATATATTTACAGCAGTTTTGGTTATACATTGAATACTTATTGAGTGTTTAATTCAAAGATGGACATGATTCTTGCCCTGGGTTTTTTAGTTTAATTTCTTAGAAAAAAATAATAGAGAATCAGGAGGGAAAAGAAGTGCTCAGAAGGAATACAAGAGATTAAGACTACAAATACATGGTGTCACTAGAATAATTTGGCAGACTCTTCTTCTCTATTCAGGTTAGTTAGCTGTAAAAAGCATATGTAGATGAATAGTCTTGGAATGGGGATGCAGGGTAACGTGGTGACTATATATATCTTATTACCAAGTGGAATCAAAGTGGACTGTCTCCTCCTTTAAGCTAGGAATAATGTGGCCTTATGACACTTCTCTGGAGTATAATTTGGCTCATTTTCAGTTCTGGTGGTCTGTTGGCTTTCTTGGTCCACACCCCTTCTTCCCTCTCCTGCCCTTGTTTCTCTCTCCTGATTCCTCCCTTCCTCCCTCCTTCCATCCTCTTCAGCATTTCTCACTTCTCCTACTGAATTCCTTTTATCACTGACTTGACATCTACTAGTTAGTTGCCCAAACCAGAGACTTGGAAGTCATTATTATTTCCCTCTTTTTCCTTAAGCATTCCTCTAAGACCCATTTTGTCCCTAAAGCATGTTGACTTGACTTATGTCTTTCCCTTTACCACTGTCTTAGTTTAATTGTACATTCTTTTCTAGATTTATTTCTGCATAAACATGGGGAACAGTTCATTACTCATGTTTTGAACCACAGACCAAGATTAGGACAGCAGTGTGAAGAATAGATTGAATGAAGGAGACATTGGATCTGGAGTTAAGACTAGTTAGGAAGCTATATTGCAGTAGCCCTTGTGAGACTTAATCCAGATTCCATCTCTCCAGAGCAGAATTGGACATTCTGCATTGAGAAATCACTACATATTCCTCTTCTAACTTCACTGTACATAGATGTATAACATCTTTATTGAAAGGTAAGCTCCTTAAGGTAGGGGCCACATCATTCACTATAGAACCTAATACTTAGTAAATTCTCTATGGTTGCTTATGGATGATTAAATAAAAATGGAAGCCTAAATAGTACCAGTGATAGCAGGAATGGAGCAGAGAAAATGATTATAAAAGTCTTGTTTGGTATGTAATCAAATGTACTTGATAAGAAATTGATACTATGACAATGAAGAGGGAAGGATCATTTATATCTATAAAAATTTAAACTTGGGTGACCATTAACAGAACTAAGGAAGTCAAGAGGAAGAACTGGTGAGTTTGCTTTTAGACAGGTTGATTTTAAGGGTCTGCAGAGAATTTTAATTTTAGACAGATAAATTGTTCCAGCAGACAATCCAGATCTGGGGAGTGAGGCTTTGGAGAACATTTAGGGTAAGATGTGCCAGTAGTTGAAATTAGCAGCTGAGATACAGTAGTAACAAAGGGAAAGAGAGCCTTCATCAGATGCTTGGGAAAAGCCTATTTTTAAGGAATTTGGAAAAGATGCTGATAACAGAGGCTGAAAATGAGTCATCAAAGAGTTACTTGGAAAGTGTACAGTCAGGAAACCCCACAAAAGAGAATTTTGAGAAGAGAGTGACATAAAAATGTCAGCTATTGCACAGATATTGAGTATTCTAAGGATTGAGACCTACTTAATTAGTAAGCTATTAGCAATCTTATTTCACACTTATTTACTCATGAGTTAAATATGTTTTGTCTTGGGAGGCAACTAAGTTAAAATGCAGTATTTTGAATGCTGCTGGTCAAGGTGGTAAAAATTCTCTCCTCTTTCACTTGTGGTTTAATGAAATTTCTTCTATTGGTTTTTCTTGGTGCTGTACCTCTAGCCACGCAGCCAAGTAGAACCCGTAATAGAAGCCAAAGTGATACAAGCTAAGCATCTGAATTTATCCCATTACCACTTTTGATATCTCTGCCCATTACTAGGTGTTAAGCATTAGACGTAGGATTACTGATAGATTCAAGTTGATTCCTTGCCTTTTCTTTGCCCTGGATTAAGGACACTCTAGTCTCTCTTAATTTTCTCTCTTTTCTGTGCATTCATAGTTTGGACAAGAATAAGAGAGCCCTAGATGGATCCTAATGAGCTTTCAGGTGCTATAGGGCATGGTGTTCATATTTTTTCTGAGGCAGCCCATATGAGGGCCAGAGAGAATGATGCCTCTGTTCATGTATCTCCTCAATTCTTGGACAGTGGTAAATACAGAAGACACTTGCTGGTCAAATTATGTCAGGCAGGGACACAAATAGTTTTTTACATCTGAGATGAAAGAAAACTTGAGACAAAGGTATGGCCAGTAAATGCCTCCTTAAGAGGTAGTTAATGAAACATTTGATAGTAATTAC
This sequence comes from Macrotus californicus, assembly GCA_007922815.1. Classification (NCBI taxonomy): domain Eukaryota; kingdom Metazoa; phylum Chordata; class Mammalia; order Chiroptera; family Phyllostomidae; genus Macrotus; species Macrotus californicus. The sequence goes on from VMDR010009107.1 coordinate 6,654, forward strand.
TTCCATGCCAGTCTGAAAATAAAATCCTCAGGTTAAGGAGGCAGAGGTAAGAGTGGGTTTTTCATAAGTCTAAGCTTCTTCTCAGCTCTTAGACACCTGTTAGAACTTTGGTGATAGAAGGTCCCACAACCACCACGTATTCCCTAGCCTCCTTGCATACTTTCTTGTACCCTTAATCACTCCAGTTTGGCCTGAGTAGTTGGTACTAAGCTTTTGACCTGATGATTTGAATTCCAAGGAAAGCTGGTAAATGGAGTGACTACTGATTCAAATATGCCTCTTTCTGGTAGCTGCCAGCATTCCTTGACTTGTGGTTTCGTCTCTCCAATCTCTGCCTCCATCTTCACATTGCTGCCTTCTCTGTGTGTGTCTGGTCTTACTTTGCCTCCTCTTTACAAGGATACAGGCAATTGCATTTAGGGCCCACCTGGATAATCTTGAGGATACTGTCACCTCCAGAGCCTTGCCTTAATAATATATGCAAAGACCCTTTCCCAATAAGGTAGCATTTACAGGTTCCTGATGTCTTTGGGAAACATTACTCAGCCTACTACTGTAGAGACCAATATCTTTCCACCTTTGCAGACTCAAAGCATTTAGTCTTGCAGGGATTTGGTTTGCTTACAAACATGCCTCATGAATAAATATCTTTCAAACTGATGGCTCATTTAAAAGAAGCTGGGAACTACTGCCAGGAAGGGCTAATTTAGGTCAGTCTCATGCCCCTGGATAGGCGGGCAGGGTCACATTCCCAGTTCTCAGTATGAAAATTTAAAAAAAATGTACCTATTGAGAAGTTAATTAAGTCACTGGAGGAGCTGGTTGGAGTTCTGAGCAAGTCAGCCGCAGCAACCAGTTCCTCTTATGTGGCCCTGTTTCGTATAGATCTTTTCCCAGTTCTGGGAAGCAGGTGTGCTCAGCTGGCCTGGCACTCACTCTTCTGTGTCCAGCAATAGCTTTTGTCATCTCTTTCGCCAGGAGAGTCACTGGGAAGGGAATTGAGGTGAGAAGAGAGAGAAGAGGAGCTCTGGAGTGCAAGATCAGAGTAGGGAATGCACCAATTTTTGAATTACGGAAGAACTTCAGTATTTGAGCTTGGGGTGCAGACACTTCCTGTCTCCTTTACACCTGCGGTACCTTTCTCACGTATAGTCTAAGGAGGGGCATGGGCCCCAGGAGAGGTCCTCTGCAAGGCTCTCATGGGTGCTCCTGACTGTGCTTTTTTCAGTGTACACACCTGACACAAACCTAGTGTTTCCTTTATGATTCAGGTCACTGGGGAAGCTAGATTTAAGGAGGGCTCTCAGGGAAACCTCAGTTGTTTTTCTCTGCCGTATAAAGACAGTATAATAATAGTTATTGAGCACACAGGCACTCAAGCCAGACTTGCCTGCATTTCATTCTGGCTCTACAACATAATAGCTGTGTGACTTCTTACAGATTTTACAACCTCTGATTCCCAGTTTCCTCTTCTGTAAAGTGAGCATAATAGTTACCAACACTTACCTTGTGGCAGGAGCTTTCCTAAGCACTTTGCATAAACCTAATCTTCTGTGAGGTAAGTGCTGTTATTATTCCACTTCAAAGATAAGGAAACTGAGAGACAGAGAAGTTAAGTAACAAGCAGCAGAGCAAGGATTTGAACCCAGATAGTTTTGCTTCAGCAAAAGCATCCACCCTGCTTTATACTGCCTCTCATGCCTCAAGCTTTTGTAAGTATAAAATAGGGTGGCCACCCACCCCAGGGGGCCTTGGAAAGTCCAAAGTTCTACCTGTTGTCCAGATGAATTATTAATAGTGCCCTCTTTTACTCTCAGAAGTATCAGAGTGTCATGTCTCTGTGTGGATATTTGCCACATGAAGATGAAATAATTATCTGTTAAATACTAAGGACAACGCCTGGCCCAAGAAAACACTCCATTATGGTTAGCTATTGCTACTTCTGCTACTACCATCCCCGCCCCCGCCCCCCCCTTCCCCCATGATAATCACAAGTCTGGGAGGCTGAGAGCTTAGGGTTAACTCTGGTTCTGAAGACATGTATCATGGGAGCCAACTTTCTGCATTCTCACACACACTGCAGATTTTGCTCACCTGTCACAACACAACAATCTTTCTTGCTTTATGTCATAGGCAGCCACTCTTAATTGATCAAATGCAATATGTAAAATTAAAATTATTTTCCATTTCTCATTTTATTAAATGGAAGAATCCAAGGTCCCAGTGTATGGAGAATCTGAATTTAAGCTGAGCTTCTCCATTTATATTGAAACATTTGATTCCTAAAGCAGATAATGAATTTTGGGCCTCTTTAGCCACACTATAACCCATGTCTACAATATTTCTCTCTGCCCATTTCTCTATCATTTGTACCTTTAAGAAAATTTTAATTCATAATAACTTTTCATTCTCTGACTTAATTTGATAAAAGGCCATCAAAATACTATAGAAATGGGCATGATATGAATAAGGAGAAATGAGTCACAATAGGGATTATAGTTGACACCTAAGATCCATGACTTAGAAAAGCTGTCTTTAAATGTGATTTGTGTAACTGGTAGTGGAAGTCATTTCAGGCTGGTTTTGCATGGCATAAGGGACATCTAGTGGTTGTCAAGGTCTCTGCAGATTTACTAAAGGTAATGCAAAGTCATAGGTGTGTGTATGGGGGCTAAGTACCATCACCTTGCAAGAGAGCCCCCAAAAGGGTGGCCTCGTTTGTTGCATGATTCTTTATTCTGAAGTGAACAAAGGGTAAAGAAACCTGTTCCTAAAACATCAATTTGAGCTCTAGCATTTCCATCTATATTATTGTCAGTGTGAAAGAACTCTTATTTGCACCAGGTTGGAAATGACTGTGTTATCATGTACCTGCCAGCTTGGCATATTCTCCTCACTTTCCCCATCTTTTATGCTGATTGCAGAGGGGCTCTTTGGAGCACTTTGAAAAGCCAACCATCTGATTAGAGACTTACTTAGGCTAAGATGCAGAGCTGCTCAGCAGGCCAGGCAAGAGATAGTTTGTAATTGCTTCTCACAGGCAGAGCTCCTTCTTTGGAAGTTGATCAGCTATCAGGAAGCCATATAGCTCTGTGCCATGTGTACTTTGTGCAAATGAATGGGCTTCACATTATAAGAGGATGGACTGCAAAGCCCCTGTGTGAGCTTGTCTTCTTAGCCCCAGAGTCCTCCAGGAACTTGCCCATTGTTCAGCACCTGTTGGTATGGATATCATCTGTCACTATCCACGGTTTTGAACTCACTGCTTCTGTCTTCTGGGATGCATAGAACACTTACTCGCTTTCCTCATATGCTGCTATTGTTTCCAGCCAACTGTGTTAGACTTCCTGAAGGTTCTGTTTTATTGAATCTTTTTTATAGAATTTCCCCCTGTTGTCCTGCATGTGGGACTTTCACGTAATCTCTTTTTCCAAAAGCTATTTGGCATTCCTGTTGCAATCTATCTTCTTTCAGGGTAGTTGGTAGTAGTCAGAAGTTGCTAGCCCTGGCCAAAGTTTCATTGTTGGGGACTCATTCTTGGCTTTTCAATTCTGAGTACAGATGATAAAGGTTCTGAGGTACTGCTTTAAAATCTCTGTGTGTTTTCTACGGTCCAAGCTACATTGTTATAAAGGCCTGGACAGTAGTCCCTTTGCATACTACAGAGTGGGAGGCACTGTTGGTGCTGAGCTTTATCAGCCAGTCTTTCAGAAAATCTTTCTAGAAGATTTGTACTTGGTTTCTAGTTTTTTCTCCTGTTAGTGTTCTGCCAAGACATATAAACTACTGACAGCTGCTACTCTGGTGTGCAGAACTTTCCATATTGATAGCCTTAAAATACAAACACATTTCCTAAGCATGCAAACTAGGGAAAACTGAACTAAATATTCAACAATTCCATCCAATTCTTTTTAACTGTCTGTGGTACTTTAGCTTTCTACCTTCTCATCTTGTCACTTATTGTCAAGCGGAATGAATATAAAGGATTCTTTCTCTATTGTAGTCCTCATTGACTTAGAGGCATCAGAAAGTAGTCTCTGTGAGCTTCTTTGCTCTTCCTCCTCTTACGAACATGTACTGACTTTGTGTCATGCAATGGGATGGGCACATAGAGACACGAAGGAGAAAGACAGTTTCCTTCACTTGAGAAGCTCCCAGTCTACTAGACAGTTACAGCACAACATGATAATTTCTGTGACAGCAGTTAGAACATGGAGCCATTGGCTTTTGTGTTAGAGGATAACATGGGAGCAGAGGGGAAGAAATCAGCTATGGGGGGGGAGTGGAATGAGCAAATATGTTGATGGAGGCTTCCCGAAGGAGGGGATACCTGAGTTAGTCCTCTAATGATGAGCAGTTGTCATTCAGATAGATAACTCAGTTAAGGCTCATCCTGGGGATGGTGTATTGGAAGAATGCAGAACTTTGGCAAGGCTGGCAATGATGAGGTGGAGACTAGATTAGGGAGAGTCTTTTATGTGATGCTTAAAAGTTTGCACTTGATTCTGAAGTTGATAGAGAATCATTGAAGGGTTGTAAGCAAGAAATGACATGATATCCCCAGTGAAAACAGTGAGGCAATTAGAGTCATTTCAAGTCCTTGAAATAAAAATAGCAGTAGAGGAGTCCTAGTGATTCAGAGAGGTACCTTTTAAATTTTGTCACCTTTCTAATCAATCTGCTAAAGGTTTCCTTCTACTCTAATGGTTTTTTTTCCCAATTGTATAATGGCTATATTTTTAGAGCTTTTCATAATCACGTACCACCCACTCATCTGATCTTAGTTCCTCTGCTTTGTGACATGTAACTTTCACACTCGGCAGGTTGTTGCCCTCATCAGATATTATAAAACAGAAGGAAATGTAGGTGTTCACTGAGTAGGTCTGTTTCATACATAAGCAAATGTAAGAAGAATGGGTATTTACTGAGCCTCTGTTGTGTGGCTGGCACTTTGGTACACACTGAGAGTGCATTGGTTTCTACATCAGAAACTCACAGCCTCTGTGTTTAGGAAACTTAAGTCTAGAGTAAGGGTCCTCAACCCCTGGATACCAGTCCATGGCCTGTTAGGAAATGGGCTGTAAGTGCAGGTCACCTGGGCTCCACCCTGCCTCCTGTTGCTCCCCCTCCAGTCCACAGCAGGTAAGATTCACTCCAAGCTCTGCCTCCTGTTTCCCTCCTTCCCTGTCTTCCATGAAACTGAAACCTGTCCCTGGTGACAAAAGGGTTGGGGAGTGCTGGTCTAGAGGACAGTAGTAGTGCCATTTCCAGAGAGCAGAGGGGTGAGAAATACAATCTGAGTCAAATTTACGATCACAGACCCTTACACATTCACTAATTGGAGTGACAAATACATCTCACTCCAATTCTGATATAAAATATATCCCCTCTTAAGCATCATCTAGCATTTTCTAAGCATGTTGGTAGCAAGAATTTTACCTCATGTTCCTTTGTACCCTCTGTGGTCTAGAGCTAATGGGTATTTAAGACATTTACATGGATTTTCATTTCCAATATTCTAGGATAGCTAGCCAATTTATACTAAATTGATTTTTGTGTTAGAGGATAACAAGGGTGGAGACTAGGTTCACCTCTAGTTGCATCTCTCAGTGACTGGTGGCAACTTCCTAGAGCATTGCCTTGAGAAGAATTCTGAGGCTCCACCTGGGTTTAATGGGAAAGGGAGTAGAATAAAATGATATCAATTAACAATAAATGTCATCTGCCAGGAAGGAAGAGTAAAGACACATTGCCAATATAGCTCTAAGAGATGGGAGAGTTTTCTGTCCATGTTTGGCTGGAGGATCACTGGGCAAAATTTTTTCAATCGTCTAAAAAGATTTTTCACAATCCATTGACAAGGCCTGTCTTGGAGAACTATGGCCCATACATGCCAGTTCATGTCTTATTTATTTGCCTGGGTCTGTCTATTGCTAAGTCTGACATGTCTGTGCTAAGTTCTTGCATCTTGAATTTAGTAGAAGCTTAGTAGACTCTGCAAGGGTGATAAAGCCTGTATTAGCAAATCTTATCTCGTGGGATAGACTGAGCCTTCATAGGATCCTACCTACCTCACAAACTTGGTTGGCTGAAATTTTTTCTATGGAATACATGGACATATGACAGCCCTTTCCTGATCTGTCTTTTTAACTGAGTAAAAGTTCTAAGAAAGTTCTTGAGAATAAAATGAGACTTTCGCTGTGATTGTGCCAACAGAGAGGAACCTTTCTCAGCTTCTTACCATGTGTAACTGCGCATAAACCTATCTAATCATTTCCCTTTCATAACAAATCCCTCAGGCCAACACAAAGTAGTAGTGCAAGTAGTAATGACTCGCAATATTAGCAAAAATGGCCCTTTGACTCATGGGGGCAGAGTAACTTGACTGGTGCACAGCACGCAGGTGCTCTCACTCGCTCTCTCTCTCTCTCTCTCTCTCCTCTGGATTACCTGCATGCCCACATGACTGGATGCTTTCTTCAACATGGGAGGAGACTCAGGACTTGCCTGGCTCAACATCACTTTGCCAGGGTTTTTCCTGTTACTCCAATGTGCATTATGTCCCTTTCATCTTTTCCTGGTCACTCTTTTCCAAAGGGGACCATAGACCAGAGGTGATAAACTGGTAGTTCCTGGTGAAACCAAGCTAGCAAATATATTATGTCCGACTCACAGGATGTTGGGTCAAACACATTTTAACAACTTAATTGACTGCCAATATTGTACTGCTTGTTTCAACTTTGTCAAGAGTCTTTTTCATCCTTATCTGGAACCCTGATACTTGGACATTGTTTTGGCTCCGGCACTTGCAAGTCTGAAATTCAGTTTGCATTTTCTATGTCTAGTGCTTAGTTTTTATTTTTGGCACATCCTGACCACTGTTAACAGAATATAAGCATGAAAACGGTGGTATCCATGGTATGTAGCAGTTGGGACTTCAGGCCCCAGGTTGGATGTCAGCTGCAGCTCAGCAGGCAGTTAGTTTACTGACCCCTGTTAGCAAGACCACAGATGCAGATGTGGCCCTGGCAATGCCAAACATTAGGTTCTTCTGACTTTGGAAGCTAAGAGGACCATCTGCTGCCACATTTGTGCTTGGACTTCACTGCTGGAGTTTGGTTAGTGGTACACTGTGACAGAAAATGATGTTAATGGTAATGAACCCTAAATCTGTGCAGATGTATAGAGGGGGGAAGAGAGAGAGAGAGAGAGAGGAGAGAAGAGAAGAGAAGAGAAGGGAAGGGAAGGGAAGGGAAGGGAAGGGAAGGGAAGGGAAGGGAAGGAGAGGAGAAGAGGGGAAGAGGAACGAGGGAGAAGGAATGGTGACTATTAGGCATTTATGTATATTTTTTAAATGCTACTGTCTCTTAGGCTGACAGTTGGCTTAGAACTTATCCTTGGAGAGAATCTTTTTTTCCCAATGACTCCATGCCAGGAGAACCTGTCTGTTGACTTAGTTCTGACTTTTCACAGAAAATAACAAAATTAATAGTGATAACTACCATTTATTGAGTGCTTATGAAGGGCCAAAACTGTGTAAAGAACTTCTGCATATCATAATATTATCCCATTTATGCCATACAACCCTGTGAAGTGAGACTGGTTATCTACATTCCACAGTTGAAAAACCTGCGGCTGAGGTCAGTTAAATATTTTATCCAAGGTCACAAGGGAAAAGCAGGACTCAGACCCTGGTTAGTGAGACTGCAAAGTCCATGATCTTAACCACTGCCCTGTGCTGCCACTTGAGTCCAGCATCTAATTTAATGAATATATAAGCATTGATGGAGCACTGGCACAGCTAGGTGCTATTTCATACTTTAAAAGGTGTAATATATAGTTTTTGCTGAGAAGGTACTGAAGCTACTTTGAAAAGGCAAGACCTGTGTTTATTCAAAGATAACAAAGTAAAGTGTTTTGAGTGACAAATGAGTGGAGTGAATAGTTCACAGGAGGGGAAATCATAGTCTCCTAGAGTTATCAGTTGCTGGAAGGACAGAGGGGAAGAGGGGTAGGACGTGGGATTTTGTGGCCACACCAGAAGCAAGATTTTTTCACAGTGCTTTTCATTGCTTGGCCCTGAGTAGGAGTGTTACACAATAACAAGATGAGCACAGAAGTTTATTGAGAAGCTGCACCATCCTGGAAGCCAAAGAGAAAAAGCTCTCTTCATTATTATTTGTTGTCAATGGGATTACATTTGGGTGAGAAATAAATACATCTTTGTCTTTTGCTTGTTGTATGTAAACTGCTCCATACATAGGTATAAATTTGAGAGGCTTTATTGGGATTTGTAGTCAACACTGTTCTACATCAAAGCACTCTGACATTGGCTTCATGCCATTCTGTGTGGTCTAGCCTAGTCACTTGAGACAATGTCCCCAGCGTCCTGACCTTCAAACATCCTCCATTGACCTAGATCAGAGCAATGGTGCTCAGTCATGAAGTCGTGGACCTATAAATGATGCTCTTATAAGCTGACCTGGTGGTTTTTATTGAAATTGTCCTATATCTAGACCCAAAGAAAATTAAATAGGCTTTAAAAACAAGAAAACAGAAAGGCCAGCTGGTAAACCTCCTATTTCTCAACAGGAGAAATAGTACCAGGAAGCCATCTGGGCACTGCAGGGCACATGCCCACACTCCCCCCATTTCTCCTAGTTCCCTTACTGGAGTACATAGGGACGTGGCATTTACAACTAAATACATGGAAACATGTTCTCAGGAAGGCGAGAACAGAGTAGCCTAGGATAAGACAGAAGAGGGAGAAAAGAAATAACTTCTGTGAGCGGGGACCGTCTCTACCCATTAGATTCATTCCTGTGGACTCGCCATATACCTCAGGTATCATGGTAGAGTTTAATGTAGAAGACACATGACATAAATTGGAATTGTCTTCTTTTCCAATCAGAGCAAATGGTTTAGTAGGGCAGTAGGGCAGACAGCGTTGTCATTGGATGGAGCTGCATGTGGTTTTTGTGATTGACAAAGAGGTGTCTGTTTTATGGGCAGGTAAGGGCTGCAGCAGAGTGTAGAAGCTGCCACCACTAGAGCATGGCCTTGTCCCAGTATAGTCAGAGAGATCTGGGTTCAAGTTGTCCTGGCTATGCCCTTAGTGTCTTATGTCCTGGGCATACTGATCCCCTCTGAGCCCCTCTGAGCCTCATTTCTGTAAAATAAGGCTAGTGTCAGCTTCTTTACTTCCTTAATGTGGATTATATATGATAGTGTTTTTAAAGGGTCTAGCACATAGTAGGCACTCAGTAGATGGCAACTATTTTTATTATATAATTCCTGCTACCATAGCTGGCCTTACCCCTGCTATTGTTCTGTGTGTCTCCGTATCCCATTTTACAGAAACGTATAAGTGCAGTTGTTCTGATAGAGTCTGTCTTAACTCTAAGACTGTCCTCAGCTGTTTTACTGTCTGGCCCCCTAAGCATGAGCTGTAAGCCCAAATAGCAGTCTTTACAAGCCCATGGGTGTAGTAGTAAGGCCAGGTTATCACTCTCTGTGACTCTGCCTCTGCCTCCCAGGCTGTGTGACATCTTTCCCCCATTGGGAGCCATTTTCACTTTGCCTTTGCTTCTTGTTGGGATAACTTGTCAGCCAAGGCTACTTTCTATCACTTGATGCCACATCTCTTTCTAGTTCAATCATCAGTTGTGGACTTTCATTTAATTGACAGTCTGATTTTACAGAGAACCCTGTACCAGCTGCTAATTTTCCTTGTTAAGATGGTCCAGCAGGGTTTCTTGCCTTCAGGTCCTACTCAAGGTGCTGGCACATTTCTGCATTGCTGTGGCCATGGCCCTGCACTGGGTAGGTCAGGAAGATGAGGAAATGAATAAAATAAGACTCAAAGGTTACCCAATTATCAGTAAGAAAGATGTGAAAACTGCATGCATATACACACATACACACACGAAGTAATGTCAGAGCCAGGGAGGCAATAAAGAGCTCACCTTCAGAGAGTTTTGAGGGAAGTCTGGTTACCTTTGTCTGGCCAGCTTCTGGTCCTCGTTCTCCTGTATGACTCTCCAGAAATTAGCATTCTTCTTACCTTCCATTCCTCTCTCCACCACGTACCTTTCTGCCAGGGGCGTTCCTCTTCATAGGACTCTGCATTCCTTTCCTTTAAAAGGCCTTTTTCTTTTTTATTCCTCTCTCCTGGAGAGATACCTGAGCTCTCCTGCCATTTATCATTCAATGGAGCCAAGCCTCAATCTGTCCCGTTGGGATGAGCCAATGTCATGTATTAATAATTAACCTTTACAAGGAGCTCTAGTCATAGGCATTTAACCCAATGCAGAGAAAGCCAAAGTTTTGTTATGTCAAAGAGATCCACATGCTCGGGCATAATATCAGTGGGTAGAAAGGAGAAGCTGCCGATTATTAAACTTTCATTTTCTTTTTTTGTTCACTCATGTAGAGACTGCCAAGGATCCTGCAGTGTTTCCCCTTCACACATGGTCAGTCCAGTAGAGGGAAAACGGGAAATTCAGCTTTTGAATCAGGGAGTTGAACATGCATGACTTTTCACATAAGGTTAAAGATGAACTTCCTGGGAGCTGCTAGTGGGACCTTGTTTCTAGTGTTCACTGTGGTAAAACACACAGACTCTGGAGCCCAACTCCCTGAGTTCAAGTCCTGCTCTGCCACTTCCCAGCTATGTGACAGTGGACTAGTTCCTTAAATATTCTCCATGTCTGTTTCTGCCTCACTAAAATGGGGGAATCATGAGGATATCTCAAATGGTTGTTGTCAGGGTTTAATGGAATGGTAGGCTTCAGATCCTTGGCATGGAGTCTGGTAGTAGGTGCTCAGTAAATATTATCATCCTTCTTATTTTCAGTGGTATTGTCTATGGTTACCAGGCCCAAGGTCATATGGTAGGTGAGGCACATTCAATTCTTCATCATTAGTTATATATTAAAAGGCTAACATCTCTGCTTGGATATCTCCTGGTGATAGGGGAGAGCAGGCAAACAGTTCTATAGCTGGGTGTTAGGTATTAAATGCTAAGCACTGGAATGACTCATCGGAGTTAACATTTTATTCCTGAGATGGTTTGTAAGACTTATTTTAAGACTTAAGTCTTGTTATTTTACTGAAAATAGAGATGACAGTACAACCTTCACTGATCTTTGGAAAGGTTGAAATCAGGTTAATAACAAATACAACAACTGCCTCCAAAATAGCTGAGATTTTTATGGCTTTACTATGTGCCATTTCTAAAGGCCTTACATGTATTAACTTATTTCATCATTATAAAATCATTTACTCCTATGTTCCCATTTTCAAAGGAGAAAACAGGCTCAGGTAGGTTAAATTAAATCTGCCAAGGTCACATAGCTTGTAAGTAGTGGATGTCGGATTTGAACCTAAATCTGCACCCTGACTTAGAATTTGAATAAGATGATATACAAGACATAGCACAGTGGTTGGCATAATCAGTGCTCTAATGTTGAGCCCTTTCCCTTCCAACTTTATTTTCTGTTTATTGTATGCATGTGACATTGCTGAGTGGTCAGAAGTCCAGGACCCATCCCAGAGCACTGCATCAAAATTCAGGTTTAGTGACAGCAAAACCTTTTTGAAATTCTAATTTTGAGGAATAAGAACAATCCCTGCTTATATGTGGATGACACCAGGTTTAGAAAGTCATAATATATTTGTATATGTTTTAAGGTATTTCATTCTCTCAGGATACGTCATAGAGAGCACACACAATATGTAAAGAAACACTGATGTCCTTCCCCACCAACTCTTAACAATCATTTTTGGTAAGCAACACATCCATATGGTGAAAAAACATCATAAACAATAGGGTACAGTGAAAAGTAAGTCTTCTTCCCACACGTGAATATTAATCTGACAAATACACTTTCCAGTGACACTTTCATAGTTTCTTGTGTTTTCCTCCAAAGTTGTTTTATGCATTATGAGCAGATATACCTACAACACCACTTCAACACACACACACTTTACACAATAATAGCATAATGCATGCTCTGATCTGTTCCTTGCTAGTTTCACTTAACAATATTACTTGGAGAGCATCCACATCAAAATTGGGAGCATTACCTGGTTTCTAAGGATAGCATAATATTCCATAATAAGGATGTGCCAGTCTATTACTGATAATCATTTAGGTTGTTTCTGGTCTTCTACTAATGACACTTTAATAAATATCTTTGTGTGTACATATTTGTAGCTGTGAAACTTAACATGTCTTGAATTGTATCTGTAAGCTTGTATTGTATTACTTTCTGACAATACAAAAATTGACCAGAAGCAGACAGACAGAAGATTCAGAATGGAAATTCAGGAGCTTATTCAGGACTTGTGTACACCCTAGAGGACTCTTCAGATGCTCTTTCAAATGCCGCATCTCACGTTTCTCGTGTTTCAGACAATCGTGTCCCGAAGCCTCTTCTCGGGCCTTTTTCCTGGGTGCCCAGTGAGTGATGGATGGTTACTGTTTACAAGATTGATTCATATGGCACACGTTTGGCTTTTGACAGGTTGTTTATAAAAATAACGACATCCGTCTGGAGCTGTCTCGCCTGGCTAGGATTGGGGATACCAAGATGAAAATCTATGGGGAAGTTGTATTCAAGTGTGAGAATGTGGCCACACTGGACCCCATCAACTTCGAGACCCCAGAGGCTTACATAAGCTTGCCCAAGTGGAATACCAAACGCATGGGTTCCATCTCCTTTGACTTCCGCACCACTGAGCCCAATGGCCTGATCCTCTTCACTCACGGCAAGCCCCAAGAGAGGAAGGATGTTCGGAGCCAGAAGAACACCAAGGTGGACTTCTTTGCCGTGGAACTCCTGGATGGCAACCTGTACCTGCTGCTTGACATGGGCTCTGGCACCATCAAAGTGAAGGCCACTCAGAAGAAAGCCAACGATGGGGAATGGTACCACGTGGACATTCAGCGCGACGGCAGATCAGGTAGGTAGAGGTGGGGTATCACTGAGACTGGAGGAAAGCTTCAGCTTCTCAGCTGGTTTCCTGGCTTTATATTTTTATTATAATTTTTTCACTTGCATGCTTGTTATCTCTTTTGCTATTCTCTGTCATGGTTGTTGTAATAGTTACGTTTTGGAACAAGACACCTGCCTCCTCGATGGCTCACATTTTCCTCTCCCCTGTCACTCATTACACAGTTGTCTTAGTGGCAGCCGCAAGACCCTGAGCTAAGGATGGTTTTTCAAGTAACATTTCCACAGATACCAAAGCAAGTGTCATGTCACGGGTGTGATGGTCCCCCCTCCCAACTTTTCTTTTTCGCCTTTTTCGCATCACCATGGAAACCAATTGTGACATCACAGATGCTACATTATGTGGTAACTCTGTAGGATAAGCTTCACTGTGTAAGGGTTTATGCAACAATACACCTTCAATAATTGGCAAGAGTCACGTTTAAGGAAAAAATTATGACAAGAAAAGAAAAGGCAAATTGATTTTTCCTGAAGTCATGTTCAATCTAAAGCCTTCCTTTGGTGTGAAAGCCTATATTTCACTCTTTGCTAAGACCTCACTAACTCTCCCTTCCTCTTCATAACCTTTTACATTTGGTTTAAATGGCTTTGTTTGTTTCTGCAGCCGCAGATCAAACAAGCTAGCCCCAGGCAGTACATAGCCACTCTGGAGTAGTAACAGAGAGGGAGAAAAAAAATCTCACAAATAGAGAGTCTGGAGCTTTTGAATGTCTGAACAGTCTGCCTAGCTTTCTGTGGACCATGTGGCAGTGAAGGTCACATTCCATGCCATTAGAAAGGGTATTTCACCCAGAGTGCTAATTAGAGCCCTTGAATTTCACACATTTCCTGATTCTCTATTTAGGTGGTATTATGCTCAAGAAGGGTCTTGGCTATATTTGCCATCGTTTTTAAGGACTCACTCTGGATATGTCATTTGGACATTTTCTTTCTAGGTGCATTGGGCTAACAATAAAAAGCAATAGGCTCCCTCTAACAGTTTATATCCGGGATGGCTGAGCTTGGGGGAAATGGTTTTTTGGCATAATTTCAGAGCTAGAAGGCTGATAGTGATGAACAGTGCTGCCCTTAGGAGGAGCTGGATGGGTTCTGTGCAGAGGGCAGATGGGTGGTGGATCGCAGCCCTAGATGGTTTATTGCCCAGCAGGATGCTTTATTGATTGTCTAAAATCTGATCAGAACCAAGAAGCATCAAATTAAATGTGCTTTTTTAGCAGGAATGAACAGTTTGTGCTTTGTTTTTAAAACGGAAAAATACACAAAAATTAATTTCTCTGAAGACTGAATTTTTCTCTAAGTTTATCTTTAAAATGTCAGCAGGGCAGAGCCAGAAAGCTGTCCCAGAATTATAAAGGAAATACTCCTGTTGGAGTTTAAGACCCATGCATTTTGGGTCTCCGGAGTTGGGTCATGGTTGATGGGTTTCATGCCTGGCTAACCTAGACCCTGACACAGCTTAAAGGTCACCTATCTGTGTAACGGGCAGGCTAGAACACGTAAAACTGCCATATGTCTACTTCTGTTTATTCCCAACACTAACTGCTCTTTCAAGTAGAGCAGTTATTTTGTTTTGTTAGAACCGCCAGAGGACCCATCTTCATCAAATTGCTTTGGATTTCAGAAGCCTTGAGTTTCATACCTGGGAACTATAGCAGTAGCCTATAAATTTGAAATACCTATACATTTGATCAAATCCTATAAAAAAGTACCGAGTAGACAAATAATTGTCCTATGAAAGCAATGTAACATAAAATTTTAATATGACCTATTAAACTTAATTTCTTTATGAATATGTTCTCTGGTCTATTGTTTTTAGTTATAAACCTATACTAAATTGAGTAGTTGTAAATGCATTAGTGTATCCAAGTGTGGCACCTCCTTTCCTACTCATCCTGAAGAATAACATGACTGAGAAGTGATCTAGAAAAACTTTTATTTCACTTAGCAAAATACCCTCTAGGTTCATCCATGTTGTTGCCAATGGTAAGATTTCATTCTTTTTTATGGCTGAGTAGTACTCCATTGTATATATGTATCCATTCTCTATCCACTTGTCTATTGATGGGCACTTAGGTTGCTTCCATATCTTGGCTATTATAAATAACAAAGGGATGAAAAGTACAAATTGGTAGTCACAAAATAGTTACAGGGATGTAAAGTACAGCATAGGGAATATAGCCAATGATATTTTAATAACTACAGATGGTGCCAGCTGGGTACTAGAGTTATCAGGGGGGATCACTTTGTAAATTATATAAATGTCTAACTACTATGCTGTACACCTGAAACTAATATAAAATATTGAATGTCAACTGTAATTGAAAAATAAATAAACAAACTGAAACAGAAAAAAAAAAGAAAAACATTTATGATCACTCCTCAGTTGGGTGGGATTCTTGAAACTTGGTAAGTGTCTTTAACCCAGCTGTGGTCACACACTCACAGGACAGATTTCCTCAGGGTGTCTTGAAGTCTCCAGCATGTAAATTTGTTCTCGTACTCATCTTATTTGGCAATAGATGTTCTTCCTTGCTGGTTGGTGATCAGATTAGCTCCGTAGATTTGTGGAGAGCAGGCAAAGCACATTGTGCAAGAGAGAAGAAAGGGACGCAAACCTTGACTTCCTCATTTGTGAGACAATAACTCCTATCTCACAAAATTGTTTTAAGGATCAAGCTGAAAGAAGCACAGAAAGTACTTAAAATGGTGGCGAGGGCATTATTATTGTTACATAGATTTTTAAAAGGTTAAGAAGCAAAAGAGCAAAGCAGATTTCCCCAGGAGGAAACTTCCAGGGGAGAGTAGGGGAAGCAGGCTGTTGGCATACTCCTCCCAGAGGCCCATGTGCTCTTCCCACTCCTCTGCCCCTGTGTTGACTTGGTAACCTAGAGTGTGATCTTCTCAGTCCTCGGGCTATTCCCTCCACAGCTGAAGGAATTGAGATTCTGACTGAAGTGAAAGCTGGCTGATGGATGGCAGTTAACTTGGTACCGATGAGCACTTTAAGAATACTAAATTATTTTTTAAAGTTATGGCATGGTGTTTAGATAGCACCTTGATTTTATAGCTTCCTTGATTCTACACTTTAGGAAATTGAGCTGTAAATGGCCTAGGGTCACTTTCATCGTTGAGGACTAGAACCCTTGTCCCAAGTTCCCAGATCAGGCTACCTAGGGTTATACCTTCTATAATCCCACGTGCCCAGTCTCTTTCAGACCGCACCTCCTGCTCACTTGCTCTTGCCTTCTTCACTCTAGCCACACCCCTGCCTACCCCAGGGCCTTTGTAGGTGCTGCTCCTTCTGCCAGACACAGTCTTCATCCTGGACTGGGGGATCCATCTCAACCTCCTGGTGTCAGCTCACCTGGCATATTCTCAGAGAGGCCTTCACTTTAAAGAATAACCCTTGGGCTGCTACCATAGCACCCATTTTATTCTCTTCCTAGCACCTGCTGTTAACTAATTTCTCTTGTTTATCAGGTGATTTGTTTATTTTCTGTCCCTCTGCTCTGGAACATTAGCTCCATGACCGCAAAGCCATAGACTGTCAAGTTCATCTCTGCGCATAGAACTATACCAGAGACAGAAGAGGTGCTCAATACATCTTTGTTAAATGAATTAATAAACATTTTCCAATTAAAATTTAGCAAAGACAGTGCCCCAAATATTTACTGACAGGCCTGGTAGCTAATGCCAGTGTAGAGGGTCCTCATGCATGAAGGGTCCCATCCTTTAGGGGAGGACCAGCCAGTGATGAAGACTCAGGCAGACACATACAGAGAGCCCCTTACTTGACAGAGGAAAAAGCACTTCGTCTATATGAGGTCATGCAACCAGCACACCAACCTGAGAGGTAGGGACAATTATTTCCTCATTTTATAGATGAGGAAATTAAAGCCCAGGAAGATGAAGACACTTCTCTAAGGTTACAGCTAGTACACAGTGGAGCTGGGATCTAAAGCCAGGCAGGAACTGTGCTGCTCTCACCAGTGTGGCATGTGACCTCTCAGCTAGGCCTGTTAGGTAGAGAAAAGACATCACCCTATAGGTACTAGGCTGTTGGGATTGTCTTGGCTCCTTCTAGCAGCCAGGCTGTCTTACCTGGCAGAGATTGGGACCCAATTACCTACACTATTTTTTTCTAACACCTTATAGGACTTCATTCCTTTGCTTGCATTGTTCTTTCCTGGTCACACAACGCGTCTCAGAACTCACCTACTGGGCTCCTTTCAGTAGGTTCACCACCTGGCAGCCTCATCTGCGATGCTGAGGAGCTGTTAGCTCACTCTTTCTGTCCTCCCATCCCAGGTACCATATCAGTGAACAGCAGGCGCACGCCTTTCACCGCCAGTGGGGAGAGCGAGATCCTGGATCTGGAGGGGGACATGTACCTGGGCGGCCTGCCAGAGAATCGTGCCGGCCTCATCCTCCCCACTGAGCTCTGGACCGCCATGCTTAACTATGGCTACGTGGGCTGCATCCGCGACCTGTTCATCGATGGGCGCAGCAAGAACATCCGGCAGCTGGCGGAGATGCAGAACGCGGCGGGCGTCAAGTCCTCCTGTTCACGGATGAGCGCTAAGCAGTGTGACAGCTACCCCTGCAAGAACAACGCTGTGTGCAAGGACGGCTGGAACCGCTTCATCTGCGACTGTACAGGCACCGGCTATTGGGGGAGAACCTGCGAAAGGGGTGAGTTGGCAGCGTGGATGGCATGCTGGGTCTTATGGGTGTGACCACTACAATTACGTCCGTGGATAGACTTGTGCTTTCTTTGCTACCACAGGTGCTACCTGTGGACCTACCTGTGCCTTCTTTCTTCTAGAGGAGTTTTCTTGGGTTCACGCTTTCCAGGTGGCACCCTTTCTAGTTCTGGCTACTTGGATTTGTTTGACTGGTGTTGGGCCGTAGAAAGGGAAAGTTTTGACTAAAGATTCCCAGGATCATGATATTTTTTTGATTAAGTATCAGACATCTTTTATTTAGAGAGGGTGAATATTTGTCTTTTGGGATTCTGGATGGGCTGACTGGCTGTTTTATTTATTTAACTCATGGTGTTTGGTGCTCTCTGCATGCTAGCTCTTGTATTAGGCTTTAGAAATACACTATTGAACAAAACAGACCCAGCTCTCTTTTCAAGGAGCTTGATTCCTATTTGACAATTTAGCCATTAAATGAATAATTTTAAACATAGTGGGTTTCTTAAGAGACAGTGTGATGTATTGGTTAAGAACATGAACTCTGGGGCCAGACTGGGTGAGAAATCTGGCCCCAGTAGAGTGATGTGAGCTTTATCAAGATAATATATTTGAGACTTGATTTCGTCATCTATAAAATGGAAATAATAAGTACCAATAAATAAATAATAATATAATAATATTAATAAATAATAACTAATAATAAATAAATAGTAATAATCAAGTATCTCCCTCACAAGATATTGGTAATGATGAAGTGAGTCAATAGGTCCTGGACTAAGGCAAGCAGTTAATTAACGTTAGTGATTGTTGCAGTCATAATTATTGTCATTCAGCACCATTAAATGGAAAGTAGAAGATTGGGTGGCTTTTACAAAGGGACCTGACGTACTGGAAAGATTCATAGAGAGCGTCTGCAAGGAAGAAATATACAAGTTGAGACTTGAGACATGAATAGGAATGAGCTTGGCAAAGAGGGGGAAGGAAGGTGTGTGTCCTAGACAGGAAGGACATGCCAAGGGACAGAGGTAAGAGAGACCATGGCACAGCTGAGGAACTGAACAAAGTCCAGAATGTCCTCAAGTGCAGAGTGCTGTGGGGAGAAGGTTTGAAAAGGTGGCTAAAGAGGTGGAGAGCAAACCATGAGGACTGATGGATGAGAACAGGCCAGAACGCTGGGAGGACCCCTTTTCGTTCACCACTTTAGCATCTTATGTTTGCACTGAATTTACAGTTGAGGTAAAGGGCAGAGGTAAAGGCAAGCAAAGGGGCAACACCAAGACAAGAAGATTCTAGTCTATAGGCCATTTCAGATTACAGCTTAGTTGATTATTTTATATACCAGGCACACAGAATCAAGTTGACTGTCCATTGGTTGTCAGCCTCTATTTTATATGAAAAGATGGTCTACACAGTTGTCAAGTATTTGCTGAGTATGTAGCTCTAGGGCTTTGAGCATACTGCAAGTATTATGGTAATCCTTGCCCTCAAGAAGCTTGTCATCTGTTTAGCTGAGAAGTTGAAACATCAATACAAAAAAACAATAACAAAATGATAAAAGGCAGTGGCATGGGCTCTATTGGTGGACCAGACTAGGAGGACATGGAGAGTCAAAAAAAAGAAGACTTTCTTGAGGAGGAACCTT
This sequence comes from Macrotus californicus, assembly GCA_007922815.1. Lineage (NCBI taxonomy): Eukaryota > Metazoa > Chordata > Mammalia > Chiroptera > Phyllostomidae > Macrotus > Macrotus californicus. The sequence goes on from VMDR010009107.1 coordinate 26,012, forward strand.
CAGGGTCTCATCCCTATAGAGTACCAGCGGCCAGAATTGTCCACTGTGGCAAGCCTGGTGATGGGGAGGTACCCTAGAGCAGGAACTAGATGAGTACTCAAAGATGTTTCAAGTTGTTGTTTTTGTGAGGTCAACCGTATTACTAGTTAAGGTGTGCTTCAAGAGAACTGCAAGTCTTCCTTGCAGTCGGACCAAAAATAAGGTTCAGGACATTGGCGTAAGGGAGAAAGAGCCTCCTTGGGTTTGATAGAATTTAAATTCAAACTCACTGAATTTTCAAAGCAGCAACCACCAGAACAGGAGCTAAGATGAGGAGGTAACAGTTCTGAACAGAAGTGGGCTGCATAGGAGCTGGTCAATCTGTCAAGCTCTTGGACTCTTCCTAAATCTCTTCCTAGGGTAGACTACCCTGGTGCTAGTTCGAGAGCTTGAAAGGTCATTCATTCTCTGAGATGCATGAGACAGAAAGGTAGTGTAAGGACTGAAAGTCACTTTAGACACCTCGCTTCCTCCTCGTGGGTCTCTTCTGAAATCAAGGGCCTTGTGGTTGCTGAAGACAGGGAGCAGTGACTGTAGGCATCTACGCAAGGTGTCTCTGAGTTCACCTATGCCAAGGGCAGATCAATGGGAGTTGGTCCAAGATTTGCCAAGGATGGTGAGTGAAAGTCACTGCATCTTTTACATTGTCACTTTTGACTAGTCATTAAAAGGCAGCTGATTGGGGATATATGAGGGACAATTATTCCTGGTACAGTGCAGCCAAGAGTCATTCATTCTGGTCAAATGAGAAGGAGCCTAGCAAATTTAAGACATTTGATCTGTACATCGCTCAAATTCCAGACGGTTCAACTGATTGTTTTGTTCCTCCACTAATTGTTTTTTGGCCCTGTATTGTTCCTGACACCATGTTCAGAATGAATCAGTGGAGTGTAAAAATGATAGGACTCCACTCTGCTAGCAAAGAAAATAGAGCTTCCAAATGATATATTTTTTTTTAATTGAAACTGATTCCTCCGGAGAGATGCTTTTGAGTGTCTTTTTTTCATTTTCTATACATGCAGCAGCCGTGAACCTCTAGTATGTTCCAGGCATAGAATTAGATGCAGAAGTTGTAAATAAACTGACAGCACCTGATTTTGATCAAGGGGCATATAATCCTTCTAGACAAACAAAGGGAGATGTGGGAATTGTGCTAACATGTGGTGGGTGTTATGCTGGAGGGAACAGAAAGGCATACAGATGGGAGAGGCCATGTTTATACAGGGCAGTGATGGTCAGAAAAATGGGCCTCAGGTGTTTTTTTTCTTTTCTTTTCTTCTATTTCTAATAAAATTGTGGCCTCTTCCTACCTGTCACCCTTAGGATTCACTAAGACACTTCTGCAGAGTAGGGAAGGGTTTGTTAAACTTATTTATGTACTTGAACACGATCCCTTTTGGATCAAGGAATGCTGCTCCACCTACCATAACGCCAGCAACCTGGTCATTCCGTTTACCACTCTCTCTTTAATTTTCTTCTAGAAGCATTAAACCTAAGCCTAGAATTCATTATCGGTGCTAAATGTGGTAAGTCTAGGACAGTTCCTAAGACAGTGTGTCCCATCTAGCCCAAACTGTGCCCTGTACTTGGGCTTCATAGTGGTCAGTGCATTGGTATTGCAGGCCCCACAACAGAAACAGTAGTGTTAGAAAGAAGCACTTGTTTGTATGAAATAGAGAAAGCATAGGAGTGATGCTGAAAACTGGTATTTAGAGAAAAAGCAGAGTTGGGGATAGCCCAGGTCAGATATTAGATCAAAATAGCCCAAGAAGTCAAGAAAAGTGAGCAAGCAGTTCAGTCTAAGAGACAACTCCAAGATCAAAGTTGTCAGTCCAAGGCAAGGGAATAAAGCAGGCGACTACTGGGAAAGTATATGAGTATGTTAGACCAAGATTAATTTGCATGAGTATTTTTCTCTTAGAGTAAAAATGGAGGACTCTGGCTTGTACCCTTAAAAGAGTACTTCTACTGCCTGTGAAAATGAGCAGTGCTAAATCTTGACATATGACAATTGGCTTGATGTTGTATTTAGATTTTTCAGCATGATCTGATACTATTCTAAGAAGATGTAGATATATCTACCCATCCCGGTTGTTCAGCTGTAGCTATTTTGGTTTGCTATTCATAATGAAGTGGGAGACCTAAAAAGCAAAGTCCTCTTTTAGCTGTGGAATGCCAATCAGTTTGGTTGAAATGCTTTCATCTGCTGGAAGACCACCTGCCGTCCCATGAAGTTCTGTTGTACAGAGGAAGCATTCTAGCTTGTCTGTCTTAAGAGGATAAGATCAATTGACCTGGGACAACATAGACGTTGTCTTCTTGCCAGCGTAGCCAAACTGTTTAGTTCCTTTGGTGGGAATCAAGTGTCAATAGGCAAGGCGATGGATTTGATTTATTTGTGGACCACCAAGCTTCAGTTTGAGGCCACTGCAGATTCTATCCTCTTCTTTGGATGGCTTTTTCTGAATGTAGGCCATCGTTTACTTAGCAAGAAAGAAAATAGGACTCAGCACACATCCATCTCTGTGACAAGAAAAATAACCTACAGTGCAGCACTTAGAGTCAAGATTGCCTAGTGGTTACTAGCATGAATTTTAGAGTTGGAGCTTAATTTCTGTATTGATTCTATCACTACTAGCTAGATGATTTACAACTTTTTCTCTTAATTCTTCTAAGTCTCAGTACTCCTATCTGTAAAATGGGGACACTAATACTAGGTAAAGTTTTCTTGGTTGCAAGTTATAGAAGTGACTGTGGCCAACAGAGTCAAGGAAGAGGATTTGCTGCATGATTACCTACAGAGGCATCCATCAGATGAAGATCTCACTAATTACCTGTTACACAGGGAAACAGAGCAACTCTGGGGATGCCAAGGCACTATGTTTAAAAAGATTCATTTGTTTGACCTCCAGGTACTGGATTTTTCTGTTTAGAATTTACATTTTCCAGCAGAAGAATCTGATTGGCCCAATTTAATTCTCCAGTCAGCTCTGTTCAGGTGGGCAGTCACCTAGAATAGATGTGAAGGATCACCCATGTGTGTGTGTGTATGTATATACATGGGTAAGCTTGGGGTACTGTGCTCCATGCAGCCATGTCCTGTTATAGGTGTCCAGCCATGTACACCTACTGTCTGATAAAAGAAAGTGTTTCCTGGGATTATGGAAATTTGGTGTCTTTGAGAATATCAATTTGTAGAACCAAGAAAATGTCATGGAAAGGGTAAATCTGCTCTTCTCACCAGTCCTCAGGATTCCATTCTTCCGACATAAGCATCAGCTGAAAACCAAGAATGAAAGATATGTTGAATTCTCTCAAATGCTTCTTGTTCCAACAGGCAAAGAGTGCAGGCAGCAGCTTCTCCTCGCTCCAGCTTAGGGACTTCCCTTTCAGCCAACCCCTCTGATGGCTGCTGCGTGTCCCAGAGCAGCTGCACATTCTGCCTGGAAAGAGTGAGACACCACCTTTAGGTGAGGCTAGAATATTTCATTTGAATGCCACATAGAAATCATGACATCAGAAAATACCGTTCATGTTATCTGTGTCTAATCCATGTATCAGTAGGTAAGGAATTGGAAGCCCTAAGAAGTTAATGTGACTTTAACTAGGAGTAGCTAGGCAATGGTTAAAATTCATGATTTCTGACTCCTAATCCATTGCACTTTCCACTACATTGAACAGTTTTCCTTCTTGTATATGTGAATGAGGTTATATTGTAAGGTCATTGAGGGAAAAACGGTGCATTAAATATCTTTGTTTCCATTCAATCTCCAGCACTGTGCTATATGCACACCATATGCTTATTAAATGTTGAGGGCCCCAGGCCTCACCCAGAGTCTCTTCTTGGTCTGTACATGCCCCTCAGTGCCCTCATCCATTAACATGATGTCAAAGGTCACATATACGTCAATGACTTCCAAGTCAGGATCTCTCTCCTGGAACTCTCTGTCCGGAATCCCAGAAATCTGTATCCGGTTGTCCATTTGACATCTGCACTTGGATATCTGATAGGTAGCTTAATCACAACATTGAAAAAAAAAGAAATTTGAGTTCCTTCTCCCTGCCTTTGACTTTAGTTTTTCCCCTCTCAGTAAATGGCATCACCATTGTCCTAGGGATTTTCCTTGATTTTTCTTCCATCTCATTCAGTCTGTCTCAGCAAGTTTCTGTTGATACTTCACCTAATCCCATCCTGCATCTATCCGCTTCTCCCCCTTTCACCACCATTATCCTAGGTCAATCTGCACTGGTCTCTTCTTTGGACCACAGGATAGTATGTCATATGATTATGAAAAGGTCAAGTTCATTTTATGCCTTCCTTAGAGCACTAAACTATTATTAGAGTGTCTACATACTCAACATATTTCTACCTTAAGCAACTTTAGTTTCAGTAGCTTTTGGTCTCCTAAATTATAGGAAATGAAAATTATAGCAAACTAAGCTCTGATGTTTCTTTGGAATTAACTTCAACATTCACACAGCAGTTCCATAAATAGGTATTTAGCCCCTCTCTTTGTCAGGTTTGGTGAGCTGAGTTGTGAGGAGACAAATTTGTAGAAGATATGGTTTCAGTTCTTTGACAGACTCTAGTGGAGGGGATGGAGAAGTAATCTGCAGACTGTAATGCAATCTGCCAAGGGCAATGATTCAGGGAATAATTATAGGAGAGAAAAAGATAACAATTAGAAAGCAAAATATGTCCAACATGACATACCACTTTATAACTTGTTCTAGATCCACTGGGGTCTGCTCAGACTGACTCAGTGGTATGGGGACACAAGGAACCCTGGCCTTTGAGGTCAAATATAATAATCCTGGTTGTTTTCACTTGTTCCAGTGACACTGAGGATCTGCCACATTCCCCAGGGACGTCCAGGCCCTTTATTTAGATATGTGACCTTGAGATTCTTACTTGGATCCTCTGGTGTCTCTGTTATGCAAAAATAAAATGAGGCAATTGGGTTTCATGCTCTCTCAGGGCCCTGTCAGTTCTAAGCTCTGTGATCCTCAAATGTCATCAGCTTGGCAATGGCTTCCCTTATCCCGAGATGAAGGGTAAAGGTGAGTGAAGGGCAGGACAGGGATGTGAGTCCTTGCTCCTAGAAGCCTGCAGAACTCTCTGGGTTAGGAGACTGGGTTTAGGTATGTCAGTACTGCATTGAAATTATCGCCTCTCTGACTCATTCATCTAAGAAAATGAACACCTCGATGTACTGGGAATACTTCAGGCTCATGATATATAAGTTTTAATGGATGGATTAATGAATATAACCTTGGATTTCTTAAGAGCATTAAAAGGCTGTCTCCTTTTCTCTCCATTGTTTACGCCTTTTAGATGGGTAATGACATGTACCAGAGAAAGGGGCTTTCCAAGAAATACAGGGTTCATCAACATTAACCAATGCATCCCCATTTTTCCCTAATCAGTTGATTCTTAAGTCATACAGATGTATCTCTGGTGAGGACCATAGCAGTGCTCTGATTCAGACTCTTATATTTTCTCTTCCTGTTTTCCAAGTGTTTCTTTTTGTAGCCCCAGAATTGTATGATCCCAGGACATTGTCCCATAGTCCATGAACCCTACCTAAGTGTTATTTCACTAGGTTAGAGTCTGAGGTAGCCCTGATCACAACTGCTCCTGTCACTCCAAAGGAGATTCTATTATTCTGGAATCTTAAAGCTCCAGAAGTCTCAGGACAGGCTGGGGGCTTTGGAGATCTTTGAGATATCTCCAGCTTGGCCTCTGTTCAGCCTGAAAAAGGGAGGGTCAGCACTTTGAGGCAGCGTGTGACAACTGCTAAGAACTGCATTGCACCTGCTGTTGGCTGTGGTTCTGTCAAATGTAGGGACACAGCAGCCATTTATTCTGCCACTCTGTACCTTTATTACTGCCTTTGCTAAAAGCTGTTTAGCTGCCAGCAGACATCTGCCCATTATGGGTGCAATAAATTGAGATGCTGCTAAATTATGAGAAACAAGTGCTTCCAAATGCAACACAAGGGGATTATCATAGGCTTTTCTAGCATCTCTGGCTCCATGTGTCTTTTCACAGATTGATAAATTCTTCCTTGCTCCAGTATGGATTAAGAGGAAAGGAAAGTTAAGAGATCAGTTTACTGAGAGAAATTCTGTGCCTGCTCTATGGTCAGTTCCAAATATACACTGGGCCATTTAACCCTTACACTCACTCTGCATGCTGCATATTATTATCCTCATTTTCTAGATGTAGAAAGTAAGAATCCAGTTCATTCATTCCAAAGCACCTCTTGAGTCCTGTGTGCCAGGGGCCAAACAGACCCCTTGGGATAACAGAATATTGATTGTGACACTCCTCATAAGCACCTCAGTAAATTCTGATATCTAAGAAAGGTAGGACACAGGTACAGGGAGAAATGTCATGGGAAGTGTCACAGATTGGGGGACATTAGAGCTGAGGCTTGGTGGAGTTACAGAAATCTCCCAGGTAGACCAGGTAGGTAGAAGTATTCCAGGTAGAAGAAACAGAGATGCAGAGATGACTTAAGGAAACAGGAAGTTTTCCTCACAGTTGTAATCTAAGACTTGGGGATTAAGGAGAATGAATTTGAGGGGAGATTTTTACAAGGTGTGGCTGGAGGAGGGAAGGACCAGCTTTGAAGTACCTTGTTTGCTCTCCCAACAAACTTAGGTCTTACCTTAGAGGAGGCATACCATTTTTATCACAAGGACAGCAAGGTCAGATCACTATGCTAGAGGATGGGTGGGCTGTGGGAGGCAGTAGGCCACCAGACCAGTGTGTGTTAGTTCAGTTTGCGTTTGTGTTATTTCGGGAATGAGAAATAAGAGCCCTAATTGAGGTAGAGAGAATGGAGGTCACATTTTGGGGACACATCTAGTAGATTTAAGAGACAATGTTGATAGGATTTCCTAGCCAATTGTATCCAGCTAAAGAATGGCGGCAAAGAATGGGTTAGAACAGAGTTTGGCCATCAAATCCTGTTGTTTCTTTTCTCTCCTACTCAGCCATCTTGAATCAGTTGGACATGCTTGAGAGGGGTGGGGAGGAGTAAGGTAGCAAGGGAATACAGCTAGGAGTCACCTACACATGCTGGTCCCACTCTGAACATATGTGACTTACCCTCACTCTGTGCCATTGATGTGTCAACAGTGGCTGTGTGACTGTTTGTTAGATCCCTCTGTTATAGAGTCAAAGTGTATAATGTGCTCACATAGATAATAAGCCGACATACCCCATTCTGAATCTAGAGTTCAACATTTCAAGAGTGAAAAAGTTCTCTGGCTAGTGTTTTTATTCCATTTTTTTCTTATGTTAGAAGTGACTTAGATAGGACTTCTGTGTTTAAATGTATGATATAGGAAGAAAGGTTGTGGCAGAAGGGGACATTCCAATGCATGCTTTTGTCCAAACATCAGTGGTTTGTATTTGGAATCAAGACATGACTGTGGTATAATCCCAGGTTTTGAAGAAGTACATTAAATGGTCTGTGATTATCTCAACCAAGATTTGCATATACACAAATGATAGGGCAAAAGTAGGTTTACAGTGGTTTGTATGGAAGGTAATACAATAACTAATGAACAATAAAAGAATAAACTGTGTTTTGCATATTCACAACTGTAAATCTACTTGTGCTGCACACTGTATTTGGTTGAAAATAAGTGTAGTTTCTCTTTCTTTTGTAAAGGTGGTCATATATGAGATAAGTGAAAAAATTCTTTTTTTATAGGTAGGGAAGTCATATTTTTCATTTCTCTTTATTCTGGTCTTTCATTAAGACTTGATAGCAATGACCCCTGATATTGAGGATTGTGCACCTGTGTGTGCACAGAGTGCATGCACACAGTTTCCCTCCAGTCTCAGAGCTGATTTCCTGCTCTATTTTATCATGGGCTCTGTTTCAATTCCACCTGGGATTACTAAGGGGAAGAAACAGCACACATGTAACTGTCATGAATAGAAGGCCCAAATTCAAAACCCAAAACTAGATTAACCCAAAGGAAGCAGATAATAAAAGGGTATAAAATTATATTGTCAGAGGCTCAGATATTATCTAGCACAACCATCCCCATCCCCATTCCCACCCCCAATTTTAGAAGAGGAAAAAGAGGCCTCCGTGTAGCAAATGAATTGCCCAAAGAATATACACAACAGAAAGAAAGAAGGAGATCCTACTCTTTGTGACGGCATAGATGGAACTGGAGAGCATTATGCTAAGTGAAATAATCCAGGTGGTGAAAGACAAACACCATATGATCTCACCTATAAGTGGAACCTAATCAATAAAACAAACAAGCAAGCAAAATATAACCAGAGACATTGAAATTAAGAACAATCTGACAGTAACCAGAGAGGAGGTGGGA
>VMDR010009108.1:0-34419 GCA_007922815.1 Macrotus californicus
AAATAATGAAACAAACACTTCCAGGGCTAAAAACTAGACAAGAAACAAAGCAGCGATGATGAGATTGTGCTGTGTGCCTGTGCGTACGTTTGAGTCTGTTCACAGAACAGTGCTCGGTCTGTGTCCTTTACAAGCAGCAACCTGACACTGAACGCAGTCATAGGGCAAGTGTCGTGGTCTCGTTATATGGTCTCATGAGTCTATGGATCTCAATGGATATTTTTCAGGACGGTTTAAGCTGCCTAGGATCTTCTTAACCAACCATCTAGTTAGATTTCCTTCAGAATATAGAAAACCATGTACTTTAGAGGAAAGAAATTTTATAGCACTTGGGGAAATCGATATCAGATAAGTGGCTTTATTAGGCTTGCAAAGGCCATTATTTTCACTGGGAAAATATAAGTTACTTCAAATACACAAGCCTGCAATTGTTGCTACCAACAGTGTTTAGGGTTTTGTTATATGACCAGAGTAAATAGGTTGAGATTAGCTTAAAGAAAAGAATGTTTCTAAGTGAAGTTGGTAAATCAGCAAAATGATGCTGATTGTTTTGAAGTTTTGCATGCTGCGTAGATATCATGAGCATGTTTTCATGTCTACCATTCCCAATGCTGGTTTAAAAATATTCTCCATTTGTTTGAGCATGTTCACTGCCAGCTGGGCAGAGTTCCTTTTACAAAGACCCAACTGAATGAATTGGAGAGGACTCTTTATTTATCTATGATTTCAGCTCCACCTGTTTACCATTTTCTTGTTAAAAGGAATTAGTGAGTGTTGGGTATGTGGCTATGAAGCAATTGAACAAATCTCCACTGCAACTATAATACAAATCCATCTTCAATCCCAGAGCAAATTGTTCTCATTTTGGGAGGGGAAAAGGTATTTTCTCAGCTAAAAACAAAAATTAACAAATATTTTGCAGAAGGTGAACTCTAGGGTCCCAACCAAATCCTGAACAAATTAGAGCGAAGCAGAAACAGCTGTTGGGTAAAATGCACATCCTAAGAGTAGGTTCTGGGCTGTCAGGCCAGATTGCTTGGAGCTGGCCCTTCCCAGCTTTACCATTCCTCAGCACCTTGGCAAGGAGTGGGAAATGTGGAAAGAGGAACACAAGTTCAAGAAAAACAACAGGAGCTCCAAGTGTTCTTTGCTTTGGGACCTAAGGATTCCAATGCTTTTTTTTTTTTTTGCTTGTTTTCCCCTGAGAAATAGCCTAGGACAATGATGAAGACTCGCTTCTGTGACAGGGATGCTTGAAGCTGTGACTGAGCTATGAAAGCTCAGCTCTCATGTCAATAAAATTGTCGTCTCTTTGCAAGTGCTCCCCCCAAACAGGGTTTAGCATGGTAATCCCGTGACCTTCTCCTGTGATGGTTAACCTTTGCATAACAATGAGAGAAACTTCTGCATTTTATCTGCTCCTAATTTAAGTCAAGAGACATGGAATGACTTAGAAAGACTGAAATGCAAGCCTGATCATTTTCAAATTCCAAATTAGCTTTTCCTCCACATAGAACTGTTGTGTTTGAGTCCAGGAAAGGCGTTAAATTTTCTCAGGACATCCTACATTTAGATATGCTAAGGAATCGTAAAGCCATTCGGTGCTATTCTTCTCTTCCAACTTTGCGCTTGTTTTTCTTGTTAAATGTGTTAGAACGTGCTGAGGGACCCATAAGAAAAGCACACCACTTTCCACCCAAGTTCCAAACCAATTAGAAATTAGAACAAAAAGAGCCAAATATAACCTTTATAATGGATAAATCTGATATGGTTCAATATGGCTTATTTCTTGGGGCATTTGAGCTTTTAAACACTGAACTAGAATTAGAAAGTCCCGTGGCACCTCTTGCTCAGGTGGCACCGGCCAATACCACAGGCTTTCTGCACTGGGAAGCCTGTTATTATTGTTTGCCATGTGGCCAGGAAGAATCAAGAACATATGCTCTCAGTAGAATATAACCGCCCCCCAACATTATTATAGTATAATTTATCTTTTTATATATAGCTAATTTTCTATTTGTAATACATACAAAGTGTGAAACAAATGACAAAGATATAAAATGAAAAGAAAGAATTTTTCTCATTTATCTACCCTCCCCCCCTTCTCACCCTCAAGAGGCAATAACTTTTAAATAGTTTCTGTTTTTACTTTCCCTGGTTGCTGTCATTATAATTTTAAATGGCAGACTTCTATTTCTACTTCTAAAATTGTCTTTAAACAGTATCTATTGATTCTCTTTTAGAAAAGGTGAGAGACTTGGCACACTTGCACTACCTCCCACCTCTGCTCTTCCCTTCACCTTCTATTTTTATTAAGTATTTTTTTGGTCTTTACTTTTTTACAGGAGGGAGACTAGTTAAAAGTGAGCTCCTAGAATTTAAAGCCTCTTCATCCCTTATTTACTTATTAACTATGTAATCTTGAAAAAGATATTTTTGCCTATCAGGACTTCAAAATACTCATTTCTAATTGGGGCTAATAATGGTATAATGGGGTGCAGAGCGGGGATTCCCTGAAAATAGAAGAAAATCCACAAACCTTGGTTGGGGGGAGGGGAAAGTGGATTTAAGATACTTTGCATAACAATGGCAAGTTAAAAGCTGTGAGGCAGGCCCCAGGCAAAAAGCAGAGGTGACTCATGACATAGCCAGGGGAGGTGGATGCCTACCCAGATGCCCCTGTGTCACAGGGAACTCTACCCTGAGTGAAGATGGCAGCTGAAAGAAGGTAAAAGATATAGGGGAACTTGCAAAAGTAGCACATCATAGGAGGGGCTGGATATGAGGTCACATAGGAAGTTCCAGGCCGAACATTTAAAATAAGGGTGGGCTGAAAGAGAAGGGAATTGGCCATGTGGCCTGGTATAGTGAGGAACAAGGCATGTGGGTTGAGAGAGAGGAAGTAGCCATGTGGGAGTAAAGAGTGTAAGGAGAGAACTGGTGGAGTTGTACAGGAACCTGCCTAACCAAGCAGGAATTCCTGGGAGATGCTTGAACTGAACTGTGACCAGGGATGCTGAGCCTCGGGTTTCTGCTTCTCTGAAGGATGTATGGAGAAGCCACTCTCTTGGGACATGTGCCTCCCTGGATTTCACCATGATCCAGTGTAACATGCCACATGTTTCCCTGAACCATCACTTGGAGGCTGAGAACAGCGCCCCCCAGATCCTGAAGGAGAGGGCTGCTTCGAGAGGGTGGCAACTCTGAGACCCACAAGAGCACATTCCAGATGGGATGGAGACCTGTTTGCACAGCTGGCTTATGAAAAGATAAGGATTTGGGGAACTTCTGGGCATGGTTTTGGCCTATAGCCTGGAGGGGAGCAAGGGAAGTGCTGGGTCTCGTGGGAGAGCAGGGCTCTGAGCAGAAGTGCTCCCAGCACCCTGGAGGCTGGAATCCTGTAAATGAAAACCTGTTTCCTTCAACACTAGTTGTTGGGTCATGCATCAAGGTGCCACATGAATGAGCCCCAGTTTGCTTGGTTACAATGGTACCTCCTTCGTAAGTAACTGTGTGGACTAAATCGATCAATCCATATAATTTGTTCAGCACTGTGCCTAATAGAAAACACTGAACAAATGTCACATGTTACTAAAACTTTGTCCTTTAAAAAATATGATTCCAGTGTCAATGTTTAATAGATGTTCATTTCTTTAGGTTTCCATATTTCTTCTGGTCATCCTGATTTCTTTTTGTCTCTTGCATTGAGAAATAATATAGTACTGCTTTTCAGCTGGCAGATTCTACTGTCTGTCTACGTGTCAGTATTCAACTTCCTCAGTCTTTCTATGCCTCACTTTTTTCTTCATCAGGAAGGGATAATAAAAACATCTTCCTCAGAGTGTTATTATGAATGATAAGTAAAGTAATGCGTGCACAGCCCACAGAAAAGCTCCTGGCACCCTACTATTATTTTGCTGTTTTTTTTTCTTTTTTAATTTTGCTAGAGTACTTTTGTAATGTATTTATTCTTACAAAATATTGGGGGCACTAAAGGTTCTAGATTTGCTTATACAAAATATATTTTTATATTCTTCTCCCCCTTCCATAAGTGAGTGCTCATAAAATTCCAAATTCAATGTGGGAATTTGGAAGTTGTATTTTCAGTAATGATGGCAGCTTATTGCAGACCACCTCTCTCACCAAGAACATTTACAGGAGCTGAGAAAAATACCCGTGTAGGCACTGGAAATCTAGTAAGGCAGACTTGCCTGGTTGGGAAAGAACCCAGAAAGAAATAGGTGCATTGAGGTGAACCCCAAATTTTGTATTTTTTTCACCCAAGATATTTGCTTTTCTTGGCATGTGGCCAAAAGCCTAAAAAGTTGAACAGGAAGTGGCAGATAATTGAGCAAAGCATTTGGCAATCTTGTGGGACTAAGGAGATAAAAATTGGATTCAGTCTAGCAGGAAAATGGGCCCTTGGTGAAAGCCTCATACTTCCAGTTATGGCTCCTGAAGGAGTACACACTAGGAGTAAAGGCAAACTGGAAATGGGTCATCCCTCACAAAAGGATGGATTTGAGCCCTGTCCATCCCAGACTGGATTATGGTGATCTGTACCTGCTCTAAATGCCTGCTAGAGAGTAAAACTCTCTCCTCATTGGAGGAATATGAATCAGTCAAAGCTCACATTATTTTTCCATTTTTCATTCATAATGTCTGACATTTAATACAAATAATCAAGCATTTCAGGAGATAGGACCGAAGGACAAAAGTCAAGAAGAAACATAGACAATAGAATCAGACCAACAGGGGACCCATTTACTACTTGACATTTACTTGAAAATGACTATGATTACTATGTTTAAAAAAACATGTCAACAGTGAGAATTTCACTAGGGAGCAAGGGCATATAAAGCAATCTAATGGAAGCTCAAGAACTGAAAATTACATAAAAGAGAATTCCAAACTGAAAGTACAATTTTAACAGCAGATTAATCACAGCAGAAGAGAAGTAGCTAAAACATAGAGATTACTGTCAAATATCCAAACTCATGCATACAGAGAAAAAATTACATAAAGTAGATTAAAATGCATTAAAAACATATGGGGCTTGGTGAAAAGATCTGAGATAAGATATATTTGAAGTCCTTGGAGAAGAGGGAAAGGATTATGGTGGATAACAGATTTGAAGGGAAACTGATCAAGAACTCCCCCAAATTAATGAAATCAACCAAGTCACAGAATTCAAGAAAAATTGCAAACCCTAAATTGGATAAATAATCTTTAAATGCCTATGTATAGCATCATAAAATGACTAAAAACAAAAGACAGAAAGAAAATCTTAAAAGCAAATAAGAAAAAGACGTTTAACCTTGAAATGAGCAAAATATAAGACTAACAGCTGAATTCCTATCAGAAATGAAAGGAACCAGAGACAGTGAAATGACATCTTTAAAATGCTTAAAATAACTGAAAGCCTAGAATTTTGCATACAACTAAATGTACATCAAAAATGAAGGCAAAATAAGAAAATTAGAGAATTTGTTTTCAACAGAGCCACGCTTAAAAGAAATGATCAGAACACCAATGGTCAAGTTATTGATTGAAACCCAAATATATGAGGAATTACTATAAGTCACAAAGAATGTTCAGAATGAATAAGAAATGATCCTTTGTTGTTTTAAGCCTGTGATATATGAGGATTTGGGGCATATAATAACCAGATTATATGGACTGCCAGATTGATTTGAGTTTTTTCCCCTATTTCCTTCTTTTTTCTTTCTACTATTTGTAAGTCATACTCTATTATGCTTTTAGAGGTTACCCTAGTTCATTTCTTTTAGAATGCATACTTAACAAATTCAAAGTATTTTGAATAGATTTTCAAATTTTAAGGTATATGCAAAGCTCCTGAGGATCTTGTTAAAATGCAGAATATGATTCAAGAGGCCTGAGATGGGGCCTGATAGTCTACATTTCCAACAAAGTCCTGGGTGTTGCCAATGTTACAGGTAGCTGGACCACTCTTTGGGTATAGCAAGGCCTTCAGGTTTAAGTTGGCTTGCCTCAGCTTCAAACATATACATTACTCTTTGTCCTATATTTTAGCTTTATTTCCCCACAAATTAAATTTCAAAATATTTACATATTTTTTTATTTAGAAAACCCACTTGCCAATTTCTTTGCTTATCATTCCTTCTTGTATCTCATTTTATTTCTTTCAGAATTTCCTTCAGTACAGGTATATTTGTGATAAACTCCACTTTTCATCCTGTAAAACGTGTTTTTGTTTTACTCTCCTTCTAGAAAATAATTTTATTGAGCAGAGCATTCCAGAACATTGTCTTGTTTTCTGATCTCCCTACATGTTAACGTTAAAAGGAGTCATTTGTCTTATGAATACTCAGGATCACTTTGATGTTCTTGGTTTCTGCTACATCTTTTCATGAAGTTATTTTTTATTTATTCTTTTTGGAATAGACTGGGCTTTTGGACCTGAGAATTGCCGTCCTTTAGTGGGTCTGGAAAATTCTCACATGTAGTGTCATTAAACATTGATTTGTTCTTGTATCTTTTCCTGTAGGGCCATTTGTTGGTCCTCCTCACTCTCTGCTTTGGCTCAATTTCTCTTTAGTATTTTTTAATCTCTCTGTTTTTCTCAGTTGCATCTTTATATTACCTTTTTTTAAAAACCTATATTCTGGGTTACTACTTCTTGTCAACTTTTATCTTCTATTTAACCTATGCATTTAATTTTTAATTTTATTATAGTTTTCGTTTCTAGTTCTTATTTTTAGTATTTTATTTACATCTTTTAAAAATATTCTTACATTTAATCCCAATCCCACCCCCCTCCCCCAGATTGGCTGGGGTTGGGGGGGGAAGTGGTGGGGGGAAAATGCAAACTATAATTGAACAACAATAAAGTAATTAAAAAAATATTCTTACATTTAAAATATCATTTATTCTTTGTTGATGTTTTCATGTTCCTCCCTTTTTCAAACAAAGAAAGTATAGTTATAGTTTCTATATAGTTATATATACAATATCTGATATATTTAGGAAACTGATTCTCCTGCATTTAATTCAAGGTTCCTTGTCTCTTTGTGTTTTTCTTTTTCCCAGTGAATTGTTCATTTTCTTCAGAACTTTATCTGTGGGCATTCTCTGAGGCCTGGGATGAATTAGTATTCCTCCAGAAATGATTTGTGTTTGCTTCTGCCAGTTTCCTGGGGGCACTGCTGACCTAGGACCACTTTAAATTAAATTGTCCATTTCAGATTTTTCAGACCTCACAAGTGGCGTAAACTTGGATGGCAAACCTGTGAAGGGTCTGTTGTGGTTATAAAATCTCAGGGGAGATTTTTTTCTCCACTAGTGCCAAGGTAGAGACTGGAAAGATTCCTTGATCTTCTATTTTTGGCTGTGAGTTTATTTCTCATCCAACCTTCTGCAAAGGTGGTAGCCCATTGGGATTCTAACTTTATGCAGGGATCTCCTAATAGACTACCCACGTGGGAGAAGGCACTCCCCATTTTATCCTGCCCCTCCAGCCCTATGCAGCTTTTATGATGGGATCTCAAGCTCTGCAGGATAAAAGAAGTCTTCGTGTTCTGGAAGTTGAACAAGTTTGTTTTCTTTCTTCTCTTCCTTCAGGTACCTTGTGCAAGCTGAAGAGGGCAGGTGACAGAGGTCAGCTGTATGTTGAGAACCCTTGGACATTTTCTACCTGTTCTACACTCACTTCATACTACTTGGTGCTTCTGGCCCAAGACTATCGTGGGAACACTACAACACAGAGACATTTATTTCAGTCTGTTCTAAATCAGGTTGAAACTCCCAGTAAAATAGGGTTAGTATTTGTGTTTTGCCTCAAACTTCCTGTATAATTCATACCTACTTCTTTGCACATAGCAGCTTTTCATATTCAATTAACAACATTAATATCAACATTACAACTAATCTGTTCATTAAAATGTGAAAATAAGTGAACAGAAGTCTTGAATTTGGCTAATAATTGGTATGTGTTAGCTTGATCATTTCTGTATTTGTGTGCCTCCAAATCCAGAGAAATGCGATTTCTCCAGTTGTGGAGAAATCAAGTTCAGTTTCATAACTATGCGTTTTAGAATGTTGCACTTCCCAGAATCAAACCTCCCTCTGATTTCCTATCCTCAGCCATCTTTATGACAGTGGATGGAATCAAACTAGATAATCAAGTGGAAGAGATTTAAGATGTATGTTTTGAGAATGTTCCCAGACCTGTCCCTGTGGTTGAGACCCACAGATATTGTTCATACCCAAATCATACTGGGGGAATGATGGAGACTTTCCTCAGGGCACGAGATGAAGCCCAGGGAAGGGGCTGTGGTCAGTTCCAGAGTGATTCTTCATTATTCCAAGGTCAGTCCTGTCAGACTCTCCATAAGTCATGAGTTAGTCCTACACTTGAGACCTAGGCAGCCCTCCAGCCTCCCCTTCTGAGAAACCCCCTGGCTCAGCCCCTCAGTCACTTTTCTTCATCATGCAATCAATGGGGCTCCTTCTACCCCTGCTAACTCTTCTCTAGCTTGATTTCAGACCCCATTGGACAGCTTGGCCCCTGTGTTGACCCACCATATTTCCTAAACATCCCCCCTTCCTCTATCCTGACAACTTTTACAACTGCCAAATTTCTCAGGGTGCGCCTCAAAATAAGAATTCTGGATTTAAAGAAACATTTTGGAGTCATTATAGATCATCTATGGCGTTACACATAATTCGTGTTATTTCAGAAGGATGGAAGGAAATGGACACTCAAAGACCACTTCTACACTGTTTCTTTTTATTGGCTGCCCCCTCTAAAAGTTCTGATTTATTCATAGTCATTCCACTCATCTGTCCTCGGGGATGTTGCTGTTCTCTTTTTTCCAGCCTTCCTGGGAGATGAATCTTTTTTTTTTCTCCTTTCTTTCTAATCTTTATTTCTTGTTGAATCTGGGAAATGTCTTTTTCACTGAGTCCAAGCCACTGTACCCCATTCTTTTTTTTACCACATGCTAATAGAATCAGGCAGGTCTTTCTTCTGGCCAGTAAAGTGTCCCAATAGCTTCTTAGAAGACAGACACCAGCACAGAAATCAGTCTCTAAGGCCTTGAGTCTCCTTGTCCTACCCTAAACACCTACTTTTTGTTTAAACTCAGAGTGATTAAATAGAATTAGTCTGAGTTTGGGATACTGTGATTGAGGTTAAGTTTCCTTTTGCCACTATTCTGTGTGACCTTGTTCAGATTATTTAATTAGTTTTCTTATCTATGAAGTGTGTAAATTAGTATCTTGCTTGTTCAGTGGTTGTGAGCATAAGAGAGGAATTGCCTAATCTAGACCAGTGCCTCACAAATGGGAAGGACCCAATAAATGATAACTCTGATTATAGTTATTTGCTTATTCATTTAATAAGCATTCACCCTGCCATTGCAACTGTGGGGATGGTGATAACTCATAATTACAGGAACTTGGATTTGCCCCAGGGCCCTGGCTACGATGCTCATGGCCCTGCAGGGTGGGTAGATTTCTGATGCAGTCAAATGCCTGGGAGTTTAGAGCTAAGTGGCCATGAAGCTTCTCATGTTTAAAACACCATGACCCCCACCTTCAGACCCGGTAAGGAATTCCTGGGTCTTGAGTCCCCCTCACTCAGGGCTTCTGAGGCTCTCCGGCCAGTGTGTCTGGGAAAGTTTCAGGCTGGAGGCATCAAGGAGTATTAATGTGCAGATGTAGGATCTGTCAGGAATACGAGCTGTGGTGCAACAAAAACCACCTGCGTGGCTTGTGATGTTTTTGAAGCGGAGTGCCAGAAAGGAGGGGCCCAGGGCCAAGGAACGAAAATGGGGCTGTGGATCCTTGTGCAGCTCGTAGCACAGGCCCACAAGCAGGAGGAGGAGGGGCTGCCACTGCGCTGCCACCTCGGGGCCCTCACTGCTGATCTGGGTGTCACTCTTTCATGATGGATGGGCCCTGTCAGACTGAGGCCTGCTAGATTCACTTCTGTGCATGCAGAGAAGAGAATAGAGAACGTCAGCGTCTCCCTTAAAATATAGAGAATGTGTCGTCCCAAGGAAGGTCTCTCCCGTGTCTTTTGCATCAGAACACACTGGAGTTACCAAACGGTGACACAAAGTCTTTCTGTGAGTGGCCAGGGCCTAGGCTGCACGTGCCCCTGAGACCCTGGGGTCAGTAAGCTCTCCTACTACTCTTCGGAGCTTGCCAAAAACACAGCAGGGATGCTGCCCCAGTTTGGGAGCGGAGCCACTGCAAACAGGCAGCCCTGTGCCCACCAAGCCGTGGGATAGAAAACGCACGGCTGAGTGGTTGGCTGGGCTGTCCTGTGCCCCTGGCTGACAGAGCCTTTGCCAAAGCAGGCCTCATGGCTCTACTGATCTTCTGTCAGAGCCATGAGTTAGAACTGGTTTTTCTGTTCCTAACGTATGCCGTGAGAGCCTGGACTAGGGTTTAATTGGGAGCCCCAGCCTGGAAGAGGAATAGCTACTGAGCAGTGCTGGAAGAAAGCGGGGGGTCAGAAACTGCAGTTCAAACGTGATTTGCTGAATGAAGTTTGATCCTAACAACATCATTCTGCACCAAGTGGCAGAGAAAGAAGTCCAGCAATGTCAGGAGCATGGAGATACTGTGGACATTATTCGGGCTGAGGGGAACAATTCCCAGACCAGCTTTCCCACCTACGGTGCTATCAACATGTATTCGCCCAACACTCCCACATTTCCTTTTCCTCTCCCCCTGCCTCCGGGAGGCTCCCCACAGCCCCAGGGCTCTGCCCCCAGCAAGGGCTGTCCCACCTGACTTCCCACGCGGGTGATGAAAACCCTCAGGGATGGGAGAGAAGGAACAGGGTCAGGAGTGTGGACAGCACCTGGATGAGAAGAAAAGATGCCAAACCTGTGACTGGAGTGGCGAGCTGAAGATGGCGCGTACTTTGGAGTAGTTAGCCTAGACGTAAGTGCACTGAGGAGGAGACTCATTAAAAACACTCTCCCTCTTCAAGTTGAGAAACTGTCCAATGTACAATTCTGAGAGAACGTAAAATGCCACTGTGAAGAAAAACTATTGTGGACCTAAGTGGAATATTTGCTTTTATTATAAGACAGGTTGCTGAACCCAGGATTTTTTTCCCCTGGAATATACTAATTTTAAATGATACTGAATAGAAGAAAATTTTTATTATTACCTCACAACTATTCTATAAAGTAAGCAGATAAGATGATGTTATGTCTGTTTTTCAGAGGAGGGAAATTGTAAAGCTCAAGGCCAAACATGGAGGAGAATAAGCACAGTTGGATTCTCACACCCATTTTCTGACTTCAAAGCTCGTGTTCTTTCCACGTGGTCTCACTTTTATTTTTACTTACCTGGTCTCCAAGCCCAAGGCCTTCCTGAAATAAAACATAATAAAATGTTTATTTTTGACACAAAATGTTGCATGTGTGTCTGTGTGTATCTGTACGCATATGCGTGTTGAGGGAACATTTAACATGACTTGGTTTTCAGTCACGTTATGTATAATCAGGAAGAACTCTAGCCTGGCTTTTGAGTAAAGAGGTTTGTAAACATCTAATTTGCGTAAATGAAGTAGAATTAAAAATAGCTGAGTTCTGAACAATGTTCCTTTCAGGTATGCTTCCATTATTTCAGGAGATGGAGATTAAAAGCTAAAATAAAAATGATCTTAATTTTTTCATATGTGTTACTGCTTGGAATCACTTTGCATGCTCTAAAATAACTACTGTATTAAAACGTAGGTCTCTGCTCCACACTGACTAGCTGTGTAGCCAGAGCAGATGTCAATAAAAGAGAACTTACCATCTGTTGAGAACTTGCTGGTGTCACGGGCAGCGTGGTAAAGCCTGCAGTTGGGGACAGTTTTACTTACCTCTTTCTTGGTCAGCTGCCATGGGCTCGGGCTCTAACCTACCAGATGTGCCTCTGTGCCCGCCACTTGTTTTGCCGGCGCAGCTTTGCTCACACTGTGCTGACGAACCACTCCCAACCCTCAACGGCTCATCACAGGGAGTTTGGTTTATGCCCAACACAGAGTTCACTGAAGGTCCAGAGGATTATACAAAAGCTGTCTTCTCTGTGGTACCTCCATGATTGCAAACACTTCAGTCTTCATCATCTCCATGTGAGACTTCCACATTTGGAATCAAGAAAACAAATCCATGATCTGTCGGGCTCTCTCTTCTAAGCTTTGTCTACAAGGAGCACACAGTGACTCCAGCAGTCTCCTGGCCGCTGGCACGGAGCTCCACCCAACTGTGAAGGCATCTAGGAAGGAAAGCCTACCTTTTCTCCAGGAGCAGGAAGACAAATTGGTGGTGCTGGCCACAAGTGAAGACTGCCACCCTGCCTCTATATGGAGAGCCTGAGCAAGAGGCTGTAGGCAATCCCAAACAATAGCATCTAATAAGAACCCAGTGAAGAGCAAACTGAGCTGAAACAATTTGTAGGCTTAGTGGGCTGAGGTGGTCAGGGGGGCTGAGCCAAGCTGGGCCTGGAAACATGAAGAGGATTGGAGAAAGGGAGTGGAGCTCCTGATAGAAGGGAGGCCCAGAGTGGTTCTCCGAGAAAAGAACAAAGCAGGTGAGCTGTCCTCAGGCCCACTCCAGGTGGACCACTCAGCTAGGGCTGCATTTTTAATAGTGCTCCATTATTCGAGCACAATAGACTGAGGACTGAGAGTAAGTAAGAGAATAGCAGAAGTCCCATGTGGAGATACACCTGTATAAGATTTGAGTGTCCACGGTTTTCCCAGGGAAACCTTGATGGGCCATCTCCTGGGTGGAGGGGGCCTTTCTGGAAGGTGTTCCCAGTGAGCCAGGGGGATGTCGAGTGCTTTGTCCATCCAACTGTTTGACCAGAGCTTCTTAGAGCTTCTCAGCTTCCTTTTTTAGAAAAGAAATTTTGAATCGGGTTTATTGGGGAATAAGTTACATATAATAAAATTGATCTTCATTCTGAGTGGACTGCAGTGATTTTTGACAAAATGCAGGCAGTCAGGTAACCACGGATACAACGAAGATGGAAAATGCCCGCATCCCCTGAACAAGTCCCTTGCACTCCTCTGTGGTCACTGTGCCTGCTCCACACCAGCCTCGGGCACCCGCTGCTGTCATGTCCTTAGAGTCTGGCCTCTTCTAGAATGCTATAGAAATGGAAACATACAGAATGTAGCTTTTTCGAATGCAGATTTTTTTCATTTAGCATCATGCATTTCTGATTCATCCGTGTTTGGTACATGTGACAGTAATTCATTTCATTTTATTGCCGAATCCTGTTCCATTCCAGGGATGTTCCAGTTTGTTTATTCATTCACCACTTGAAGGGTGTTTGGGTTGTTTCCAGTTTGGGGCAATTATGAATAAAGCTGCAATAAACTTTCCCATCTTGATTTTTATGTGACCATTTATTTTCATTTCTCTTGGGTAAATACCTAGGGGTGGGGTCACCAGGTCAAATGGTAAGTATTTGTTGAACTTTATAAGGAATTGCCCAACTCATTTCCAGTGTGCCTCAGCTCTTCCTTTCATTTCTGCTGCAGCTTGCTCTCATGATGCACTAGGGAAGTTTTTAAAGGCAATGATGATATTTAATCCTCATATGTACATATATTTCACAATTTATGAAGTACTTTATATCCATTGTCTCGTATGACTCTTGGAGCAACCAGAATAGGAATGGCGCCAAACTTGGAGTCACGTACCCTGAACAAGGCTATTCCAAACTCAGATAAATCCTTTCACCCTTCCGGGTCTCAATTCCTTTATGTTAAGAATATTAATGATATTCAAAAGGGACGTTATAGGGATAATTGTGATTCAGAGCTTGGATTTTAATGCCATTTTGTGTTTAAATCCTAGCCCTGTTACTTATGTCTCTGTGGTATCAGCAAGTTACCTAACCTACCCAAGCTTCACCTAGAGTAATAATAGTTGTTATTATTCAGGAACAAGGATCACTTCATGGAGCTATCTTAACAGCTAAATGAGATGTATGTAAAGCATTTAGTAGTGTCTCCCAGGAAATAAATGCTCCATAAATAATGTTTACTGCTACTATTGACAGTATTATTACTATGGAGACAGTATGCCTGAATTGAAAGTATTATGTGAAAGTGAGCCATTTGGCAACTAACAAAAGTAGTACTCATGGTATTCAATATTAGCAATACTCAGTCATAACGTTTCTGATTGTGCTTGAACTGTAAGCTCAGAACTCTAACTGCCCACCATGTGGCCTCTTCCAAATCTTTCAACGGATTGTTCAAATAAGCCCTCTTGTGACTAGACCTTGCAAAGCTACAGCACTGTGTCCTTTGTCTTTGCTCTTTAAGGTCCCAAACTTCATTCATTAAGGTAGAGTCTGATGACCATGGAGGGAGAGGACTCACTCTCAAGGCCACATTGCATCTGGAAGAAAACTGTCCAAGGATCCCCAGGCCTAAGCATTACGAAGGGCTGTTATTGCATAGGATGTCTGGGCTGCTCTTGATGTCACCAAGGTCCTGAAGGGAGTGTGGCCTCACACTTATTGAGGCCACCTGGGGGATCTTTATTGAGTTGGACTGAGGTAGATTGTTGTGAGATACCGAGATTTGCTCCAGTGCTTTCCTGGAAGTGGCTGGACGTGGGTGCACACGTCCAGTGCTCCGGTGGCAGGCAGGCGCCTGGCTAGTCACTATGTAGTTAATTAAAACAGCCACGGGGCGTGGTAAGCATCGTTACTTGGTCATACATCCTGTATGGCTCTGTTTGTTTAGTTTAACTTTTTTACTTCCAAATAACTTCAAGCTAAGAGAAAACCTGCTAAACTATTACTAAGAACTTCTATATACCATTTGCCAAGATGAGCTAATTTTTAACATTTTGCCGCATTTGTTTTATCACAAGCTCTCTCCTTGACAGTGTGTTTGCATGTGCACATTTTGTGACTTCCCTGAACCACTGGAGAAGAGTTTACATGTGCCATGCTCTGTTACTCCTCAATGCTTGTACATGTGTTTTCTAAGGAAAGCAATATTCTGTTCTATAATCACTGTACAGTTATCAAATTTAGAAAATCCTTTGATGCAAACTTTTTATTAAAGCTGCATTGCATGTTCTAATTTTGTCAGTTGCCCCAATCATGCCCTTGCCGGTATTTCCCCTTTGTTTGCAGGGTTAGGCACAGGGTCACAGGATCACAGGGTCACAGGGTTACATGTTACATTTAGTGTCCGTTAGTTCATAACAGTTCCTCAGCCTTGCTGAGCCATTCATGTGATCGACATTTTTGGACAGTATGGAGTAATTATTTTATAATTATTTTATAGAACATTCCTTCATCAGGGTTTATGTAATGCTCCCTCATGATTATATTCTGGTTCTGTACCTCTGGTGGCAACACCAGAGAGGTGACGTTGTGTCCTTCTTAGGATATCACATCTCGAATCTACAATGTTTATCTGCTCTCACTGGGGGTGCTAATTTTGAATGCTGATCAAAAGATTCCTTATTTTCTCAACTTACACTTATGAAGTTCATCTTGCAATTAGCACTCATTAATGACCTTGCCCAAACCAGCATTTACCACAGTGACTACACTGCCTTATTGCCATTCATCTGTTGGCATCTCTTATAAGAAAAAGCCCCATTTTCTCTATTTGTCTGTCTGTCTGTCTATCTATCTCTCCATCTATCTACCTACCTACCTGCCTATCTTTAAATAGTCTATTATCTATCAATTTCAGTGTATATTCATGAATTCATATTTTAATCAGTGAGCCATAATCCATTATCTTCTTTATCTCGATGCCAGCTGCTGCTCCTTCAAGCACTCTCCTGTGTCTTTTTTACATTATCCCTGTATTCTCTTAAGAAATATACTTTCTGGTACAATAAGGTGTTTCAGGCTCATCTTGTATGTTTTGCGCTCCAGCCATGGGATCAGTCCTTTCTCCAAGGATCTTTTTCTTTCTATCAAGAAATGGTATCGAGGAACCAGGATCTGGGTGCTAGATGTGCTCATTGCAACTGGGTGTCACTGTGCTTCTCAGCACTTTCAGCAGACGAAGCTAGGGTGAAGAAAACACGTACATATTTGCACTTACGTGTGTATATACAAATGACATATATAAAGATTAGTGGTCTTTAGAAATCACTAATTCAGTTAACACCTAAATTCCAATCCAACTCCACATGATTTCTTTCTTGCTTTCCCCCTCTCCCAACTTGCTTCCTCCATAGTGAGAACTTCAGCCCCAATAACATCAACACATTTCCTCAATTCAAATAAAATTAGTTTCCTCAACTAATAAAATTAGTTTTAGAATTGCTGGACCCAAAACACTATGAAAAAAAAAAAGAGATCCTACTCAGAAGAGCCCATGGTTTAGTTGCAGCCCCATTTCCTCTGGCCCTAAGTTATATATTCACCGTGCTGTGTTCCACACGCAGTTGTATTAGATCTATTGTTTCCTTCAGTGTGATTACATATTTTCATTTAGAATTCAGTGGATTTATTTGTCTCTTCTTTTTTTCATCGAGTTTGAGGCTTTCCCCAAATCACTGTTGATTTTATGTTTGAATATGTGGAACATCACTGCACTTCTAAAAGTTTGGACTCTACAGCATCCATACCCCAAGGAGTGTCCCCCCTCCATCCCTGCCCAGCCTTTGCTAGGCAAACACTACAGTTGCTTATGTTACCCCTTCCCATCCTTCCTTCTGCAGAAACTAATCAGACTAATACGTGTTTTTTGTTTTCCTTTTCTTTCCTACACAAAAGGCAGCACACACACAGTGTATGTTATTTTCACTATTTTCTACAAAGACTAAACATAACAATAGATCCAACTCTACCCTCTGCCTTGTCTGTGCTATGGATTTATAACACTTTCATATTGTGGGTAAGTTGAGCCAGCAAGATCTTTCTGAAGTACCACAAGGCTTAGGCATAGAGTTGGCACCCTACACCCTCAGCTCCTTCTTCTTCTGCTTGTCCACATAGATCTGATGCAGTTCCATCCTGAAGGACTTGATTCTTATTATAACACGCTCTTTCAAACTTTTAAGAACTCCAACTTCCATTTCAGTTGTCCAGAATTTTCTATCTATCTTTTCCGTGTGGCCCACACTGAACCATCCTTCCTGGTCTGGCTTACTTGCTACCTTCTCTAGGAAGCCCTCATCACACTACGCTGGCAAACTTACTGTGTCTCCAGAGGCACTTGGCACTCATCTCAGCCACGACACGTACTGACCTGACTCGCAGCACTTGACACGCTTCTGCGTGCCCCCTATGAGACTGTTGAGTTCCCTGAGAATTAGGACCTTGCTTGTCTCCAGTGAGGGACACGGTACCGACTGAAAAGATTTTTAAATGATTCACTAAATGGATAATAATCTTCTCATTTCTGTATCTTAATCTATGGTAGATGGCTGAAGAAGGGTCTACATGAGATTATCTCTATAGGATTCTTACAACTCTAATAATCTGAGATGCTAAAAGGCAAAGTGTTTTGTTTTTTTTCCGTGACTGAACTCATCACTGACAGGAAGGGGGCGCCATTTAACAGTTTGTGGAGAAAAAGTTTTATCTTTGTAACTTCTTACTTTTATAAAAAGACCTGGTACTACTATTCTAGATGAAACTGAAATATATTTCATGTTTCTTTTTCAGATGTCAATTTACTTAACCTTTGACATTTGATTAATAATGAAGCTAAGGATACTTCATCTAAGCTCCATTGTAAATTTGTGCATAGCATTATTTTTATAAACTCTAGGTGGACTTATAAAAGGTTAAGAATGTTGATAAAGAAAATGATTAATGGCTGATAGCTCCTCATCGTATTAAAATTTCTTACATTTATATATGAATGTGTATGTGTTTGTACTGCACTGCAATGTCTGGAATTGGTGGAGGGCGTTCTCTGAATAAAAATTGAAACCAAAATGTATTTTATAATGCCTGTTCCTATCAAGATAAACAGCAACAGCGGGGAAAAAAAACCGTTTCTTTTAGTTTCTTGTGTCCCAGTACACGCTTTCTATTATGGTTGCGCCCACACTTTAGGGAACTTGGAGTCTGGAACAATTCAGAACCCAGAATTTGTGGAGGTCCCGTAGCAGCACATGTAGCTCTGAGGTCCACACGATTGACCGAAATGCTCCAACTGTCTGTTATAAAGGAGGAGCAGTCTTGGTAAAGCCTCTCCAGGCTGCCTGCTCCGCTTTCAAGGTGCCTGTTTTGATCTAAGTTGCGTTAAGGGCCTGGGCCCAGCCCCGCAAGGCATAAATAGAGCTTGTTATTGTAAGAGGCAACCTCAAGCCACTCTCCAGTGCAGTTACATAAATAAGACCAGGGCTGGCTTGGAAGGGATGTAAATCTCGGGCTAAAATGAGAGAAGAGGGAGCCATTCGCTCGCAACCACAGTTAACATGCTGACGGAGTTTCCAAATAAACTTTTATCTCTTAAGACTGATTGCTAGTGATGGTGATAAAAATGAGCATGGGAATGTAGCCACAGAAGTGACCACACCTTTCCAGATTCCTCAAGATAGTCTCTCAGCTCTGTCTTCACTCGGCATTTTCCTGGAAGCAAGGCCAGGGGGCTCTGTGTCCTGAATGTAACTCACCTCTCCTGCAGACCGAAAGGGGGAGCGTTGTTTAACCTCGGCTTCTCTTGCAAGCCCCTTTCTGCCAGCCACAGAACACAGAGCTGAGCAGGAGAGATGGCCCGCCTAGAGGACAGATTTTAAGCCGGCCATGCCCGCTGCATCAGCAGTGCAAAGCCCTTGAGCCTCAGCCTTCGTTATAGCACAGAAAAGCTCCAGGAAGTCAAAGGAAGACGCTTCATCTTTGAGTGAGTGTTTATGGGCACTGGGACAGGAGGCGGTCTCCTGGCCCTGCCTGCACATCTAGGGGACATTTTACAAGCTGGAAGATGTCGCTGGTAGATGGCCGTTGTCCAGTCTCTTAGAAAACTGACCAGGGCCGTCTACCTTTGAGGTATTATCTTCATCTAGCTTTTTGGTTTGTTTTCACTTGACTGAGAATTTTATTTGTCCTTAAAATGTTTTTTTTTTTTTCCTGCTGCCAGTATGCACAATGCAAAATAGCAGCAATGTGTTCTGTGTTTAGCTTATTTGATTTCCCCTCAAAATTAAACTTAAACTAAACTTTCCTGCACTAGGTTAGGCCTTCGCAGCTAAGATCAGTGATTATGAATTGACTGCTTTTCTCCCACTTTCTAAAGATTCTGCACATCTTGAAGAAGTCGTCAGCACTCTCAAGGAATTTGGTTCCGTTTACTGGGAATGACTTGTGTTTTTTTTCCTCCCTTGGAAGTGGATATTTTTCCGCCCTCCTTTATTACGTCATATCGCCAGTCAAGGAAAACTTTTTGAACGAACAAAAATCCTGTGATAATTGAAATATAAGCAGGCGAA
Source organism: Macrotus californicus (assembly GCA_007922815.1). Lineage (NCBI taxonomy): Eukaryota > Metazoa > Chordata > Mammalia > Chiroptera > Phyllostomidae > Macrotus > Macrotus californicus. Next base: position 19,431 of record VMDR010009108.1, read on the forward strand.
TATGATGTCCAGGGAAATATTTATAACCGGAGATGCAGATTTCCTTCTGATACCCTCAGATGCTAGTCATCTCAGGGCACCATAAGGAATGACGGCTCGGTGCACGGCATGCTGACATGTAACTAAATAAGTAAATAACCGGAGTGAAGGCAAACTGCTGTTTAACAGCTTCCCCTGTTACGTATACACTTTCAAACAAGCATGAAATGTGAGTCCCTGGACATCACTTAAAAGAACCAGAAATAAACAAAGTGTGTGATCCCACACTCCTATTCCTCCCGGACAGGGAGAAAGCTTGGCTGGGAATTGGGGTGATTTTTGTTGCCCTTCTGTCCCCTGCCTTATAAACACAAACCCAGTCGCTCAGAAAGCTCGGGGTCATGCGGCTGCTGACAGACCCATCGAGCCTGGAGACGTGAGGGAAGTGAGGAGGCAAAGAGTCTGTGACCCGTGGTCCTCCGCCTCACCTCTTATTTTGCAAAGAATCACACTCCAGACTCAGGAACTTCCATTCTAACATCTGGGCCAAGTCAGCCGAGAGCCTGGGAGCCAGCTTTGCCAGTTCCCAAGCAGGGCTCTTTTCTCACCCGCAAGATGTAGAGTAAGCTCCGGCCTGCAGTCGGGGGACAAATGGGTGCCAAAACGATGGTACTTTGACGCGGAACACGTTCCTTCTGCGTTGAGCACACGTTAGAGCCAGAAGGCTCCCTGAGACACTTATCTTTTCTAATTTTCTCTTTCACTACACGAGGAAACTGAGGCAGAAAACAGAGCTCAGAGAAGAGTTCAAGTTCCCTGATTCTTGGATCTCGGTGTTACATCGACATTTAATTCTCTGGATAGTTCTTCGTTGCCAAGTAGCAAACCAACCCCCAAATGAGGGGCTTAAAACAATGATGGTTTTTTACAATTTGATTTATTGGGGTGACATCAGTTAATAAAATTATATAGGTTCCCAGTGCACACTTCTTGCGCTGTTGCCCACCACCCAAAGTCAAATCTTTCATCACCACGTATTTGACCCTTTTGACCCTTTACTATCCCTCAGCCCCCTTCCCTCTGGTAACCGCCATACTGTCGTCTGCCTCTATGAGTTTTTGTTTGTTTTCCTTGTTTGTTTATTTGCTTTCAGCTTTATATCCCACATACAGTTTTTGACTTTTTCTGCCTGACTTATTTCACTGAGCTCGGTATTCTCAAGATCTATCCATGCGTTGCAATGGCACTATTTCATCTTTCCTTATGGCCGCGGAGCATCCCATTGTATATTGCACCACATCTCCTTCATCCAGTCCTCTTTGGAAGAGCACTCTGGCTGTTTCCACGTCTCGGCCACTGGGAACAGTGCGTTATTTGTCACAGTTCTGTGTCTGGTTGAGCGGTTCTGCCGCACTTGCTAACCCTCTAACCCTTGCTCATGCAACTACGTTCCTCTGGCCAGTCAGCTGGGTGCCGACTGGGCTCACCTGCATAGCTGACTGGGCAGGGCCTGTCCCTCTCTGCTGGGCTTTCACCCTGGCCTTCTGCACAGCAGGAGGACCTCAGGACAGAGATCTGAGAGGGCAAGTCCCCAGTGCCTGGGCCCTTAGCAGAGCTCTGCCTCCTCTCTTCGCTGATGGCCCACTGGCCAAGGCCAACCACACGGCCAAAATCAGAATGGAGGTGGGGGAGGAGAACACAAAAGCAAGGAAGTCAGAGCAGGACCACCTGGGGGCTGGTGCTGAGAAGCTCTGCCGCACAGCCTACGGCAGCACTGCTCCCACGCTGCCCCGCACAGTAGTGGTTTTCTGAAAAACGTTCAAAGGCCTGCCCTGAAAAGTAGATTTCTCTGGTCGAGATTATGCACAATAGCTGTAATGCGCTAATGTGCACTGGCCCCAATCCACGGGAGGGGAGGAGAGGAAGAAGACAAAGTGCATTTTGAAAATGTGCTTGAAATTTCTTTTTCTTTCTGAAGCAGCTATTAACACCACAGAAAATGGGTTTTAAAACTCCGGCCTCGGGCATTACGAAGAATGGCTCCTCCCACTGTTCTGTTTCTCTCCCTCTGAATAACTTTTTGGTGAACTCGAACTCAGCCAGTGGAGTTTCAGAATCAAGTGCTAATTTGTGGACATTGTGTATTTCCACAGTGCCAGGGCAGGGTGGCCCACCGAGGGGTAGACAGAGGCTGAAGGGTCTACTGCTCCGTGGACGGGAGTGTCTCGGCTCAGCCCTGGGTCGAGGAGACCTAAACCGGAGCTTCTAAGTTGGAACAAATGTTCCTCCCCCAGGAGCTACAGAGTCCCAGAGAACATTGCTCTGCGTTAGGAAGCAGCTAGTTCCTGAATGTGTCAGACACTGGAGAAGAAGTACCAGTGACATTCTGCCTGCTTTTCTGGGTTTTTCTTTTTAAAATACTTCTTCCAAGTTAGCATAGAATTATCATGTTCTTCTAAATATCTTTTCATTCATAATTAATTCCATTTTGAAAGTGTAATGTATGCACAGCGCAAAGAGTAAAGCAATGTAAATATATTTACAGTGAAAATTAATCTGTTTCCAGTCCCCAGCTCTCCCCAGAGGCATTTGCCGATACCTGGTTCTGTTACATCTTTTCAGAGATAGTCTGTGTTTACACAGGACTATATTTACAAAACACACCATAATGTATGCACCACGCTGCCTCTTTTAACTTAAGCTTTCTTTTTAACAATGTTGTGGGAGCTCATTCTATATAAATAGACAGATATTTCACTAAAAGAGCATCTAGTATTTTCCACAGAACTTCCATGCGGACTGTTGCAATGACCTTGACTAAGGCCATGAGTTTCCTAGTTTTCAGATTCATGTCTTTTCATTTTTACTGGAGCATCTTTAGGTCATAAATTTCAGCCAACTACAAGTGGCCATCGTGCTTACATTATGTGTCTATTATTTGGTACAGGTGGTCGGAGTGAGCAGCAGGACCTGCCCTTGGTCCTGGAACAGGTGGCAGGTACCAAGGTGGTGGCAGAAAGAGGGTGGCCTGGGTCCAAGGCCAGTCCTAGCACTCCACTCCATTTCTCTGATTCCGAGTTTCTTCTCTGATAAAAATGGACATAATCACAGCAGACTTGCAGATAGTTATGACGATAAAATGTGAAAATATGTTTGGAAGTAGTTAATGATATTTAGATGTTATATAATTATTATCCAACTCAAGTTAAATGCTAATAGAATTGCTATAATCAGGGGCCATTGCTTTTTAAAATATATAACAGATCTCTAAGCACCCAAATGAAGCCAAGAATGAGTGAAAATTGGAAAATGTAAGTCTGGTGAATTGACCACCGTCTGGCACCTCTGCAGTGCTTTTTTGTTACCAAAGTCAGCTTACGAGGCCTTCCACGACTCCCAATCCTCCCCTCCTCTTTATGTGCTTCAGCAGAATAGTCTTGTTTCCTAAATATTTTCTGTGGCTCTGGTCCTTCGCCCAAACAATTCTCTCTTCTAGAGGATTCTTCTTCCTTGACAAGCAGTCAAGGAAGGGCTTGACAAACCCTCTACATTACACACACAAGTTCTCTCCACTCCATCCCGCAGTCTGCACTGGACGTCCCTCTGTTTCAGTGAGCACCAGCGCATGCTGCTTCTGCCATTCCAACACTGATCCGAGAAGGGGCAGCACTTGATTTCTTGCGTACTGGTTTCCAAACACTACCAAATTCAGTAGGTATACGCAAAACACTTTTTGACTGAATGGATACATGTATTCATCAATACACTTACAAGGAAGTCAGGAGTATGCTAGACAGCATTCTGTGTGGCCAGGGATAAGAGTGTGTGGTAAAGCCTCCACAGAGCCCCCAAGGAGCAGGTAAAGGTGAGGGGACTGGACATAGCTAAATAATAAAGTGCTTTTGTTGAAGAAAAGAAAATCAAATGACAGTTCTTACTGTCAAGGAAGAGCAGTTATTTTATAATCTTCACTTCCAGACTCTTTCTAGAGGAGGGCTCCCCCTAGCTGTAAAACCTGAGGGAGAACCCTGGGCACACTTGGTGGTGGTGAGTGTGGGAGGGAGAAGGCAGCTGGGCCACATAGGGGGTGGTGGGGTCCAAGTCCAATCAGAGACTAGGGATTGGATCAGCCTAGCCCCCTGCTCTGGAATGAGGTGTGATGCCGAGAAGGCTCTGGGTTTGGGACAATAGAGATGCACCATTATTCCCTGGGGCACTGTGGGGGGAGGTGGGGGGGTGGGGGGAAGAGTGTGAGATAAGTACAGGGAGTCTGGAAGGTCTTGGGAAGAAGATCTGTGGTGTGAAATTCTGCCTGTCTGGTTTGCCAGGAGGAGAGAGATGGAGACATAGTGGGAAGAAATAACCATATCTAGTCAAATTCCGTTGATCAGTTTAGCATAAATCATTTAAAAGATCCCTATGATAAAATACCATTTTGTTTAAATATCAATACCGCTCTTTGTTATTGTCCTTTAAAAAATTTTCTTCTTTTTCATCCTTCACTCTCTGTGCCTTTTTATCTCTCTTTCTTTATCTGTGTATGTACGTGTGTGTGTGCGTGCATGTTTGTCCAAGTGTGTTTTAAGGCATTTCTAAATGTAAATATTCAGAAAGACTAAATTTTCTCTAGTGACATGAAACCTCCAAATGCTATTGGTTACTAAGTAGGGATTATATGAAATTTAAGTGTCCATAAATATTTTTAAGATTTGTTTTCCTAGTTTTGGACTAGAATATGTTGCTTTGTGTGTATGTGAAAAAAGTCGATGAGAAAGCAGAGTCCATATTAGAAAACAGATTAACCAACAATGACCTTGTTAAAGTAATTAAATGGTGAGATTGAAAACAATCATTACTGAGCATGCAATGAGGTTTATTTCTGGGTTTCCACCTTCATGTTAATCAGCAGAGTATTGCAGCCCCGTATAAAAGCAGCCATGACCTCTGCATTAATAGGAAGCTTGCCTGAGTGAAGGCCAAGGGCTGTGTAGCCCCGTTTCCCTACAGACTGGGGTGGCAATGAGATCCTATCATGAGGAAGTGTCTGCAGAAGGGTCAGGAAGACGACAGGGCTGGGTCCCCAGCTTACAATGTTTCAACTAAAGAATTTGTGACTTTATGACAATGGGAAACATATTCATTCTGTAGAAACAATGCTTCAAATTTTGAATTTTTATTTTTTCCCCTGGCTAGCAATAGACTGTATGATGCCCTCTCAAGATGCTGGGCAGAGGCAGCAAATTGTAGCTCCCAGACAGCCACATGATCAGGAGGGTAAGCAGCCCGCACCCAAGCAGAGGTGTCCAACCTGCGCCCGTGGGCCGCACGTAGCCCAGGAGGGCTGTGAATGCAGCCCAACACAAAATCGTAAATTTACTTAAAACATTATGAGATTGTTTTGTGATTACATGTAGTAATGTATTTAATGGATGGCCCAAGACACTTCTTCTTCCAGTGTGGCCCAGAGATGCCAAAAGGTTGGACTCCCCTGCCAGTGTGCTGTGCCGTGCTGCCGGAGGTGTTTGGCTATTGTGTTCTGTGCATGTTTAAGGTAGGCTAGGCTAAACTATGATGTTCAGCAGGTTAGGTGTATTAAATACACTTTAAATTTAGGATATTTTCAATCTATGATGTGTTTATTGGGATGTAACCTCATCCTAAGTCAGGACATATCTGTACTCTGCTTTTTAGATTTGAGGAAGTTGATATGACCATATACCTCATATGTGAAAAGTCCCAAAGAGCCTAAGTAAGAGGCCTTCATCCAGATTGACATACAGGACCTTTCAGAATGGGATACCACCAACACTGACCTTCCTGAGAGACAACACAGCAAAGGTTAAGAGTTGGGCTCTGGTACATGAATTTCAACTTTGTCATTTATTAGCTATGGAAATATGGGCAATGTACTTAATTTCTGTTACTGTATGTTTTTTTTTTATCTTTAAGGCATGTATGATAGCAATATTATTGCTTGGCTGTCATGAGGATCAAATGGGGAGATTAATATATGCCTAGCATTTAAAAAGTGCTCAATAAATGTTGGCATCAACAGAAACAGACTCACAGATACAGAGAACAGACTGACAGCTGTCAGAGGGGAGGGGTTGCAGGGCTGGGTGAAGGGATTAAGCAAGAATAAAACTAAACTCATAGCCACAGACAACAGTATGGTGATGGCCCCGGGGAAAGGAGGGTGGGAGAGGTAGAAGAGGGTATAGGGGGATAAATGGTGATGGAAAAAGACTTGATTTGGGGTGTGAAGATGATGCAATATGTAAATAACGTGTCATAGCACTGTGCCCCTGAAACTTTATATAATTTTATTAACCTATGTCACCCCAATAAATTTAATAAAAAAGAGAAAATAATTCAAAACGTTAACATCATATTTAGTTTAGGCATCAGTTTCATAGTATAGTATAGGTTTTTGTTTTATTTTTAAAAATAAAGTAATGCATGCACATGGTTAAAAGATTCAATTAGTTCTACAAGATTTATTATGAAAAATATTATAGTAGGTCTCTGCCCTCTGACTGTCACTGCCCCCAGAGGAAATCACTTTCAATTCGTTTTGCTTGTGGGTTTTTTTGTTTGTTTGTTTGTTTGTTTTGGTATTTACCTCCCTGTCTCTAAATCAGAGCTTCTCAAACAGTAAGCAGCAAATAGACTGCAGGTGTGGGGAGATATTGATCCTTTCTGCCCTCAGGGAGGTCAGATGGAACCTGGGGTGGCCTGAGCCCCTGTCTGATTTCTTCCAATCTCAATCATTCTTTTTCATTTATTCCTGTATGTCTCACAAGTGTGTGTGTGTGTGTGTGTGTGCGTGTGAGAGAGAGAGAGAGAGAGAGAGAGAGAGAGAGAGAGAGAGAGATCTGGAGCAAGGTTGGAAAGCACTGATAAATATAGTGCTATATGTAGATGTTTCAGTTTAGGCATTATCCATTGGTTCATACACAAATGCACACAAACACACATTTCCTGTTTTCCCACCCTTCCAATATATTGCTCATAATTTTGTCTGTGTGAATGTTCAGTGTTTCTTGTATTATTAGTAAGTAAATCCTGAATCATAATTTCTTCTCCTTTGCTGTACAATTTTTTCATTTTTCCTTTAGTGAATATTTGTCTTGATTTTTCTTTGTTTAGTTTTCTATATACTTATCACTCATTTAGCCCAAATACTTTATTGATTGTCAAAATCTGCAAGTATCCTTTAAATTTTGTGTTCTCGAAAAAAAAAATCCCACCAAAATTGTGAGCATCTTCTTCTAACGGATTAGATTGTCTTCTACTCTTTGTGTTCAGCTACCACTCTAGGCTACCCTTCATCATCTTGGGGACCTTCTATTTCTGGTGTTGGATTTCCTCTTACGGCATCCACGTCTTCTCTTTTAATCACTTCTTTGTTTTACTGGAGCCATCACCCAGTACCTTTACCAAAATAAGGGATGATAGGAAGTGATAGTTTTAAAGACTGTGGCACACCTTCGTATGTCTTTATTCTAGTGTCGCTTTTGATTGAAAGTTTGGTTGGGTATAGAGTTTTAGTTTGCAAATCATTTGCCCTCAGATTTTAAAGCTCTGGTTCATTGTCTTCTACCTTTCAGCTCTTTTAGTGTGAAATCCAAAGTTACTTTTGATTTCTCGTCTTCTGTATGTGATTCTTTATTTCTCTCTGGAAATGATCTAATCTTTGAAATTTCAAAATGGTATAATATATTGGTATGGGCCTGCTTTTACTCACTGTACCAAAGGTTTGGCATCACCTACCCTTCAGTTCTGAATATTTCTGATATGGTTTTACCACTGACAACTCAACTACCTTCCTTCCTTTGTATTAGCGCTTTCTTTCTAGAGCTCTTGTTATTGACATGGCAAAAACCCTGCACTGATTTTAAGCTTTCTTGGTGTTCTTTCCCATTTTCCATCTCCTAGACATTTCGTTCTTCTTTTTGGGAAATTTCCCTAATTTAATCTTGCAATTCTTTTTACTGGCTTTTTTATTTCTGTTATTTTATTTATTTCCAAGAACACTTAAAATTATCAGAGTATCTGTTGTTGTAAAGTACATCCAGTTCTTATTTCATGAATGTAACATATTAATAATTTTTTTGTTGATGTTTTTATTGCATTTTTTTCTATTATCTCTAAGTTGTCTTTTTTCTTCGCTTGCATTTAGGTCTGTATCTTTCATATTAGCATCTTTTTTTAATGGTCTGATTGTTTTTTAGAGTGATGCTCTTAAAGGCTAGTGCGAAATTCTGAGTGCTTCGGTGAAACGTGTTGACCAGAGTCTTCAAAGTAGAGAGGTGATCTGAATGGGCTGCTCTGTGTGTGTGTGGGGGGGGGGGAGTCTCCATGCTGGTGCCTTTGTATCTTCTTTCTTGGGCTAGTTGGATTCCCAGAGACAATTTCCAGGCTTTTCCTTGCAGGATGTAGATTTGATTTTCAGTGTTCTAGAATTCCAGTAATGAGAGACTGAAAATGGTGTAGTAGGGTGGGTCTCAGCATTCAGCATATACATGTCAACCTCATCTCACCACCTTCAATAAGGTAGCTGCATCCTTCACTGTGGCTGTGTTTCTGTCCAGTGATATTCTGACTGGAGCCGGGAAGAAAATCTGGGGATGTGTTTTTAAGCAGATTTTCAAGGAATCCTTCACTTTTTAGCCCTAACCTCACTTCCGTAATTAGTGCTGAGAGCTGTGGATTCCTGAATTTTGTGGGGTTTTCTGCCATAAATTTGGTCACCTTTTAGCTTCTCCTATTGCCAATTTAGAGTTTATATTACTCAAAGTTTCCTGAGTCATTTAATCAAATTTCTCATCAGATTCCAAAGTTTTGTTGCTTCGTTTTCTTTTTTTTCTTATGGTTTTTATGCCTTAAACATATTTTCTTTGGGTAATTTTCTTATGTTTCAGGAAGGAACAAGAGAGCAAGCATGTTTGTTTTGCTGACTTCACCTGGAAATCCAGCAGAGCCTTTTCCCTTTTATCTCATTGATCTTTTGGTCCTCTCAGGTTGTAGTGTCTTCCTGTTGACCATTTTTCTCTTCGCTGAGGCCCAAACCTAGCCATGGCTACGACCTCCAGTCTTCTTTCCTATCTCCATTCCACAGGGCCACTCTCTTTGCCCTTAATGCATTTTGATTTCTCTCTACTTAGTACCTGGATTTTCACATTGATCTTCTACTACCAGTCATGGTAATAATAATAAAAATAATGTAAATGATTATAACATTTACTAAATATTAAGCACCATTATAATTGTTATACGTGTTTTCTCTTATCTCATCCTTAAAATTCTTTGAATTAGACATTATTGTCTGCATTTTACAGATGGGAAAATTGAGTTACTCAGAAGCTAAATGAGTTAACCCCCTAGTCACACAGCCCATGACTGGTAAGGCCAGATTTTCAAATGCAATGTCAGATCTAAGTGCCCATGTTCTTAACTATTCATAACAGTTATGAGAAGAAAGTACTCTTATATCTATTTCACAAATGAGGATAGAATGATCAAGAGAATTTATATGATCTTATCCAAGTTGCTTTATGACTGATAGGGGACAAAACCGGAGTTTTGAGATAAGTCCAGGATGCTGCACAACCAAGCTACTTCATTACTAGGTATTGTCCTTTTCTAATTAGCAAAGCATTGTGTCTCACTGTGTCAGTTTTCCACTAAATTACTGATGAGCTGACTAAGTATATGTCATGTGCTGCTTGCAAATGTGACATGTGATGGTAAAAATGCATTTCTAGCATTTCAGCATTGACTTACAATTTGAGAACATTAAGTCCATTGCCTTATTTGGCAGATTACAGGTGATACTGAAAAAAGCTAAGTTGTCCCCGTTTTCATCGCTAATTTACTAAAGAAGCTCTGTCCAAACCCAGGCATCAGATGTGGTCTTGCTCATACGTAATAAAATACCTTTCAAGTGACTCATATCGTTAGCAACTTAAAAACAAACAACATTTTTTTCTAGAGTGTTCACTTAGTTTCACCAAAAATCACTTTACAAAATATAATGTTTCTTACAAAGGAATTTTCTGTATGTCAGATATTATTTTCCGTAGTAAAAGAGAGTTGTTTTCTAACTGATGTATTTTGGCCCCAAAGCATGATAAAAATCACACAACATAGCAAATTCACAAATATCTGCATTGTTTAAAAGTGTGTGTGTGTGTGTGTGTGTGTGTGTGTGTGTTTTCTGCTAAAGCATTCGTGACTCTTAAAAAAAGGTCATGGTTATCAACGCAGCCTTGAAACCTAACATACCACAAATCAGAAACGGGGTTGGTTCCCTCCTTGATCCATGGAAGAGGGCCTGTGTTCTCCGAGCCGTCTGTCTCTTTAAACTCAGTGTTGAGTTTTATCTCAGTTCCAAGGTAAATATTCTTTAAAAGTCTAAATCTCTTAGCTGTTCCTTTAAAAGGTTTATCTTGTGCACGTATTGTTTGTTTATTTAGTAACCCTATGAAGCTATTGAAGTGTTTGTTTAGTGGTCTTTCTAAATTTTTTATGGTGAGAGCCAACCAATCTACCGTCACAGTGAATTTCTGGTTCTGGAAATCGCTACCCTTACTGATTATATTTCCAATTGAGAATTTCTCCAAAGTGCTCAAGCTTATGTTAGTGTTAGATCTTCAAGCACCTTTTTTTTTTTTTTTTGCAGAGAAAAATGAGGAAGTTTTTCACACTTGATCTTATTCCCAAAGGAGAGTTTGGAAAACCAGTGAAACTGTGGATATTGGGAAGGGATTATGACTTCTATGTTCATTCATTTCTTTCCCTTTTATTATTGACATAAAAGTAGAGAATTAAGAGGGCTTTACTCAGGCACTCAGAAAAAAACAGGAAAGTAATGAGGACGGGAGCAAAATATAAAAAACTCACAGCAAATGTGTCTGGTAGAAACGTCAACAACGCAGAGGAAACGCAGTCTTTGGCTCCTCAACCAATCTTAAGCCTTGGCAGTTTTACAGTTCAGGGCAAAGGACCAGAGTACCCTGAGCTACACTTCCCTAGTTCACAGAGGGGCCTCCGTGCTTTTGAGAGAAGGGAGTGTTCAGCTTCATCTTTGAGGGCAAAGATTAGAATCATAGAATGTTAGCACTCAAAGGGAATTCATAGATCATCTACTTTTTAGTTCAATCTCTTTGTTTCACAGTTGAGGTCGCTCTGAGGCCAAGAGAAAGGATATAAGTTTTCCAGACTCATACAGAAAGTTAATGGCAGGGCATTGATCAAAACCTACCCAAACCTTGATTCTGAGACTTACAATGTCAGCAATAATGCGTTAAAATGCAACTAAAATCCAAGCTACTTAACTTGGCTGACCTTGTCGTCTGTCACTCTCCTCATTATTCCCTCTGCTCCTAGCACATTGGCCTTCTTCTTGATCCTGGGACATACCAAGACATTTCCTGTCTCCAGATCTTGGCTGTTCTCTGGGCTTGGAATGTTGCTTCCTCCCCCTGCCCATCTTGCCTTATCATGGGTGTTTCCTCGTTCGTCGGATCTGAGTCTCAGCCTACATGCCCTCATCTCCTCAATGAGTTCTTCCCTGACTTAGGTAATACTGGGTATACTCCAGGGTCTCTTTATCATATCATTGTATTTTATTTCTCAGTCTAGCACTGACCACAATCTGTTTTTGTTGTGGTTGTTCCTCTAATGCAACAATTTTCAACCACGGTGTTGCAAGAATTTTTAAAACATGCAATACACTGACCCGTTTTCCCTTAGATCATCAAATAAAAAAATGATGATAGCCCGCACAGCAATAACCACCCAGTGTGAATGAGTCAGAATGTTACCTATATTTTTGTCAGATTGGCAAAAATATAAGCTAGTTTATGTGTGCCATGAGATGAAAAAGGTTGATGATCACTGTTTAATGGAGCATTAGTTCTCTGAGGGTATAAATTTTGTTTTATATTGTATTTATCAATGGCTAGGATATGCCAAGGACATAGTAGGAGTGTAATAAACTCATATTAATTAAGTAAATAGTTGATAGATAGATAGATAGATAAAATAGGTGGAATTAAACACAATAAAAAAATTTCATGTGGTGCAGACATTTGTTTTACACATTTCAACTTCACTAAGCTCTATAGCTTTTTCTTAATATCAACTTTTATAAATGTACATATTTCAAATTAATATATAGTACATATATTTATGTATGAAAGTATATACATACATATATACACACAAGGTTCAACTGCTGGATTCTATCTAGATAACCACATACTGACATAAAAAGGGAAAAAGATGTACATTTGATGAATTCTTAGCACATAGAAAATCGTTTTCCTCACATTTGATGAATTCTTAGCACATAGAAAATCATTTTCCTGGAAATGTTTTGGGATTTTGTAGGAATTCCAGTGTTTTGAAGATGAGAGTCTCCTATGGTCACTGGGTGTTGGAGGTGCAGGGAGTAGGCATGTCCACGAGTTCATCAACAGCTTCGCACTTGAGGCGCCTAAAATGCTCATTGTCTTTTTGCTGGACCTCCACTCATGTGAGAGTGATGTTTACATTTTACCCCCCTCCTCCTAACTTGGCAGCTTTAGGAGATCCTGGGTGGGAATAGAAAAGTCCCTAAAAGGAATAGTAAAGGCCCCTTTTCACTCCCCCCACACACCCACACTCTTTCCCATTAGAATTGTAAAGACATTGTTACTTGTGTAAGTACTTCCTTGTCAAATACTAAATTTCACATTTTAAACATGTAATGCTTACTCTAACCTGGATAGCTTATGCTTGGCTTTGAAGGATAGAGAACTGGAGTGCCAAAGGGACTCCGACTTCCCTGACTTCCATCAAAGAAGAAGCAGGGTCTATCTTGCTTTGTCCATCTGTGTCCTTGTTCTAGAAGAAAGGGGGCATGGGAGAACCTTCTTATGGAGGCAAATGAATTAATCTGCTCCCAGAGAGTCAAGAAAAGGATAGAATCATAAATCTCTCTGTGACATTCACATCTCTTAGATGTCATTGGAGCAAAACATTCTTTGTCCGAGGGTGTTGGCTCCCCTGCACCAGAGAGGTATCCGCCACGTCGTGACCCACTACAGGAAGCCTGTGAGCCCTACAAAGAGAATGATGTGCTGTCCTCACAGCACCACCATCACCATGAAGATATCGCTTGAGTTCAACTAGTGTTTGAACATTGCCTCCATAAGCCACAGGAGCCAAACTCTTCTTTTTTCCCTTTAAAAAGGATAAGCACATGACACCAAAAATACAAGCAACAAAAGAAAAAAAATAGGTAAATTGAAGTTCATAAAAATTTTAAACATTTATGTTCCAAGGAAACCATCAAGTGAAAAGACACCCACAGAGAATGGGAAAAAATATTTGCAAGTCACAAATCTGATGAGAGACTCGCATCTAGGATGTACAAGGAACACTTATAACTCAGTAATAAAACGACTCCCAATGTGAGGGTGGGCAAGGGATCTGGATAAACATTTTTTTCAAAGAAGATATATAAATGGTCAGTAAGTCCATAAAAAGGTACTCAATACCATGAATCACTCAGTCCACTCCTTTACTCCTTCTGGCCTTCAGAAACTGCTAATCTACTTCTGTCTATGAAAGTTTTCCTATTCTAGGCATTGCGTACAAGTTGAATCATTCAAATATGTTGCTTTGTGATTGGTTTCTTTCTCTTAGCGTAAAGTTTTCAAGATTTATCTATGTTGTAGCAGATATCCATACTTCATTTTATTGTCGTGTCATATTCACTTGTATGGATATATTAGATGTTACTTATTCACTTATCAGTTGATGGACACTTGTGTTCTTTCCTCTCTGGAATTATGAGTAATTATGCTATTAACATTTGTATATACCTTTTTGTGTGGGTGTATATTTTCAGTTGTCTGGGGTATGAACAGTGCAGTAGAACTGCTGGGTAACAGGATAAGTGTGTTTAAAATTTTTGGCAACTTCCAAACGGCCTGTTCAAAGTGGCTACAACATTTTACATTCCCATCTACAATGTGTGAACTCTGACACTTGCTATTATCTGACTTTTCATTTGGCCATCCTAGTGGGTGGGAAGTGGCATCTCATTGTAGTTATTATTTGCATTTCCCTAGTAACTGTTGATGTTGAGCATCATTTCAGGAACTTTTTGGCCACTAGTATACCTTCCTTGGAGAAATGGCTATTCAAATCCTTTGCCCTATTTAAAAATAGGCTTTTTATGTTTATATTATTGAGTTTAAGAGTTCTTCATGTATTCTCAGTACAAATATATTACCATATATAAGGTGTACAAATGTTTTCTCCCATCCTGTGGCTTGTTTTTTCTGGTTCTTGGTGGTGTGTTTTGCAGCATACAAGTTTTAAATTTTATGTTGTCCAATTTGTCCAATTTTTCTTTGTGACCTTGCGCTCTGGTGTCATACTTAAGAAATCCTTTCCTAACCCAAGGTCACATGGAATTAGTTCTATAGTTAATTGTACGTGTTTTATAATTGTACCCCTAAAATTTAGATCTCTACTCCATTTTGAGCTATGAACCTTATTACTGATGGGGTTGGATTTACATGTGCCATTTTGCTTTATTTTTTTCCTTGTAAGCTTCACGTTTTTTGTTATTGTTTCTCTGTCTTTCAATACTTTCATTTTTTTATTAAGTGACTATATTATAGTAAAACACTTTAATACCTTTAATGATTGCAATTATTTGTTGAATTATTTTTCGTAGTGGTTGCTCTAGCACTTACAACACATGTCTTATCAGAATCTATTTTAGATTTATACACTTAGGCCAAGTAAAATACAGAAACTTTACTCCTATATAACATCATTTTCTTCCCACCTTTAAAAACTATTACTGTTATACATATTATATCAGTATATATTACAAATCCAACAATATTTTTATAATTATTACTTTATGTAATGTTATATTTTTAAACAAACTGAGAGAAATATAGCTGGTATGCATTTATAGCGTATGATATGCTGACTACCTTAT
>VMDR010009109.1:0-34410 GCA_007922815.1 Macrotus californicus
ATCATTTTCTTTCTGTTGAAGAACTTCTTTAACATTTCTTACAGGGAAGATCTGATGGTGATAAATTCACTTAGGTTTTGTTTGTCTAAGAAGGTCTTTATTTCTCCTTTACTTTTGAAGGATAATTTTGCTGGATACAGAATTATAGGTTGGTAGCCTGTTTCTCTTAAAACCTTAATATTTTATTCCACATTCTTCTAGTATGCATGATATCTGATGAAAAGTCCATTATCTTTTTCATCCTTCTTCCTCTATATGTAAGCTTTTCCCCTCTCTTGCTTTTTTCAAAGTTTTCTTTGTCTTTTGTTTTCTGAAATTTGAATAATATCCCTAGGTATAGATTTTTTTTTTAATCCTGATGATTGTTTTCTGAGCTTCCTGGATTTGTGGTTTGGTGTCTGTCATTAATTTTGAAAACTTCTCAGCTATTATTACTTCAAATATTTTTTCTACTCTGTTCTCTCATTTTTCTCCTTGGTAGGTTATTCTGTTTGAACTTGCCCCACAATTCTTTGATGGTCTGATTGGGGTTTAATTTCTTTAATTCCTTTTTCTGTTTGCAGTTCTTTATCTTCCAGGTCACTGATTCTTTCCTGGACTCTGTTGAGTCTAGTGATGAACTCATTGGAAGGCATTCTTATTTCTCTTACTGTGTTTGTTATTTTAAGCACTCCCTTCTGATTCTTAGCATTTCCATCTCTTTGCTTATATTACCCATCTTTTTTTCATTTTCTTTGTCCATTAGAGCCCTTTACATTTTAATTATAATTAAAATTCCCTGCCTGATAATCTAATGTCTATAACATATCTCAATGTGGTTCTGATTATTGCTTTGTGTTTTCGGGCTGTTTTTACTTGCTTTGGTGTATGCTTTGTAACTCTTTTGTTTAAAGCAGAGCATGTTGTATCAGGTAATAGGAACTAAGGTAAATAAGCCTTCAGCATGGGGCTCTATGTTAGTCTAGCTGGGAGTTAGAATGGTGTTCACAGTTTCAGTAGCTCTAAGTGCCAGAAATTTACATTTCTCTAGCGTCCTTGTTTTGGGCTTCCCTAAGTATTCCTCCTCAAAGAGTATGTGTCTTAAAGTTCTTTCTGTTGACATCCAACATTATTATACTGGAGCCCTGTTGGTGTGGGGTAAGGAGTGGGGAAATGGAGCATCCTATAACCTTACAACTAAATCTAAATGTTTTAGTGGGTTTATGTTTTGGTCCTGTGACCTTCAAAAGTGATTCTCCAGAGATAGAGATTTTGCCCACCTGATGCAGCATCCTCTCCATCTCCAGTCTATTTCCTTGAAACTCTGACCTCTGTTGGCTGTGTCCTTAGGGGCCTGGGGTGGGAGGAATGCCCTTCCTTAACTGGAATAAAGCTGCTGGTAAAGTCTTTCCCCCTGAAGAGCAAGCCTTTGTTATAGAGAAGTCTCTTGGTATATGCCAGGATTATTCTTCCCTTCTCTATGCCAGAACTATGAGGGAATCTTTCTCAGATCTTAACCATTAAAACCTGGTGGGAACCTGGAAGGTAAAGACCACAAAACTGTGGGGCCTCCCAAGACTGCAGCCCCCAGGAATTTCTCACTCTCATGCCAGCCCTCACTCAGCCTCCAGCAATTCATCAGCATTACTACTGGAGTGTTCTTACCAGTTTCTGTACAAGGTAAGCTGATCTCAGCAGTGTCTCCCTGGATTGGCCTGTCTCTCCAAATTTCAGGGTGGAGGTTTCCCTCCAGCTTTCTCATAAGTAAAAAAAAAAAATTCACTGCTTTCAATATTGTCTAGCTTTTTCTTGTTGTAAGGATGGTAGTGACAACTTCCAAGATTTCCACATGTCAGACCCTAAATTAGAAATAACAAAAATGTTTTGATGAATAGATTTATAATCAAGTAAACAAAAGTAGAAAACATAATCTCAAATCAGCCTCAAAGTTTAACTTTTCTATGACAACTATAGACCAGGACTGAAGTACCAGTGCCACCAAATTGCAGGAAAATATCTAGAAAGAAAGCAAGTATAGGACCAAAACAGCATAAAATAATAAACTTTTTATATATTTTGTATATGTACTTTCACATATAAGAAGATTCAGTTATGTGATTGTGTTAAATTGTAATTTCAACTCCTACCTCTTCTTAGTCATAAGATTTTACATACATAGAAAGCACATCCTCCTCATCACCAAGCAGTTATTAAGCACCTACTTTGTGCTGGGATTATTGGGTGTTCACAAAGGATGTAACTGGGGAGCTGAGGAACTTGAAACACCAGTTAGAGATGAAGAAGATGGAAATAAAAAGATTAAATAACAGACTTCCAGCCAAGATGGAGGCATAGGTAGATACACTGTGCCCCTTCACACAACCAAAAGAAGGACAACAATAAATTTAAAAACAAAAAACAACCAGAACTGCCAGAAAATTGAACTGTATGGAAGTCCAACAACCAAGGACTTAAAGAAGAAACATTCATAGAGACCGTTAAGAAGGGTGGAGACAGGCATCTGGGAGGAGAGAACTCAGAGCAAGGCAGCACCTGAAGGACCAGGGTGGACGGCAGGTGGTGGAGTGGGCAAGGCAGCAAATGGTGGAATCCACGATCCTACATTTGCATGCAGATAAACCAGGAGGAACACTGGGGAATCAGACAGACCACGCAACCCAAAGTTCCAGCACAGGGAAATGAAGCCTCAAAACTTCCAACTGAAAAAACCTGTGGGTGTTGCAGCAGCAGGAGAAACCCCTAGTCTCACAGAAGAGTTCATTGGAGAGACCCACAGGGTCCTAGATTGTACACAAAACCACCCACCCGGGAATCAGCACCAGAAGGGCCAAAGTTGCTTGTGGGTAGCAGAGGACGTGACTGAAAGCTGACTGAGAGCTGAGCAAGCTGCATTGTTCCTTCTCAGACCCCTCCCCCACACACAGTGTCACAACACAGCGACTTGGGTTTTCCCGCCCTGGTGAATACCTAAGGCTCCACCCCTTACTACATAACAGGTGTACCGAGACAAAAAAAAAAAAAAAAATGGCCCAAATGAAAGAACAGATCAAAGCTCCAGAAAAAGTACAACTAAGCTGTGAAGAGATAGCCAGCCTATCAGATGCAGAGTTCAAAACGCTGATAATCAAGATGCTCACAGAAATAGTTGAGTATGGTCACAAAATAGAGGGAAAAGTGAAGGCTATGAAAAGTGAAATAAAGGAAAATGTACAGGGAACCAACAGTGAAGGGAAGGACACCAGGATTCAAATCAACAGTTTGGATCAGAAGGAAAAAATAAGCATTCAACCAGAACAGAATGAAGAAACAAGAATTCAAAAAAAATGAGGAGAGGCTTAGGAACCTACCAGGACATCTTTAAACATTCCAACATCTGAACCATAGGGGTTCCAGAAGGAAAAGAGGAAGAGCAAGAAACTGAAAACTTATTTGAAAAAATAATGAAGGAGAACTTCCCCAATCTGGCAAAGGAAATAGACTTCCAGAAAGTCTAGGAAGCTCAGAGAATCCCAAAAAAGTTGGACCCAAGGAAGCACACACAAAGGCACATCATAATTACATTACCCAAGATTAAAGATAAGGAGAGAATCTTAAAAGCAGCAAGAGAAAAGGAGACAGTAACCTACAAAGGAGTTCCCAGAAGGCTATCAGCTGATTTCTCAAAAGGAAACTTGCAGGCAAGAAGGGTCTGGAAAGAAGTATTTGAAGTCATGAAAGTCAAGGACCTACATTCAAGATTACTCTATGCAGCAAAGCTATCATTTAGAATGGAAGGGCAGATAAAGTGCTTCCCAGATAAGTTCAAGTTAAAGGATCTCATCATCACCGAACTCTTATTATATGAAGTGTTAAAGGGACTTACCTAAGAAAAAGAATATGATCAAAATATGAACAGTAAAATGACAACAGACACAACTATCAACAACCAAACCTAAAAGAACAAAAACAAACAACTAGAACAGGAACAGAATCACAGAAATTGAGATCACATGGAGGGTTATCAGTGGGGAGGGGGAGGGGTGACAATGGGGGTTTGGGGGAAGGTGCAGGGAATAAGAAGCATAAATGGTAAGTACAAAACAGACAGGGGGAGGTTAAGAATAGTGTAGGAAATGGAGAAGCCAAAGAGCTTATATGCACGATCCATGGACATGAACTAAGGGGGGGAAATGTGGGTGGGAAGGGGGATGCAGAACAGAGGGGAATAAAGGGAGGGGGGAATGGGACAACTGTAATAGCAATCAATAAAATATATTTAAAAGAAAAAAATTAAATAATAAAAATTTTACAAAAATATATTTATATATTGCTAGAAGATGTAAATTGATTCAAACATATGTGTAATATTTTAAACACTTATACAGAGAACCTACTAGAGCATGGCTTTGTAATTAAATATTAAGTTAAAATAAATAACAAGTCAAAACAGTGCCAAGTGAGTGACAGAGGCAGTGACTGCTGCAGATCAGAGAAGCTGTGTGTGGTAGTTAGCTGGGAACTACTCACCATCAACCACTTGCCAGCACCCGAACATATTCTTGTAACATTCACAGACACCATTTAATCTCAGTCTCAGTGAGCTCCTCCCCATCAAATATATGTCATATTACAAAACAAGGTTTGAGACCAACCAAGACTTATAAAAGAAAGTTATAAAACTGTTTTTGCAGTCCTTTGCTGATTGCCATCTTCAGCTGAGGGGAAAAAAAAAGTCAAAGAAACTGGGAAAAAAACTTTGGTGATTAAAAGAACACCAGGGTTTCTTGCCTTTCTCCCTGAAAGAAGTTATGGAGGGTGTGTGCACTTTACCTCAACCCTAGGCAAAGGAACTCCAGATGCTTACTATGTTTATGCAAATAGTTTAAAGGTCCATTGGATGATGCATAGAAATTCAGAAGGCCAGAGACTGGCAATCTAATGCTTTGCCAGCATAAGATCACCACAGACTGCCCAAGAGGACTTCCTGGAAGGTTGTAGTGACATCAACAAGGGGATGAACCATGAGATTCCTGGGACTGAAGGAACAAACTGTAGGCAAGTCAGAAGAGATGTGGTCCTGCATTAGAGGAGCTGGGACAACTCTTAAGAACACCCAAAAATGAGCGACGAGAGAAAGGGCTAGACTGAAATAGTGCCAAGCCCAGGATTGCCTCTGCCACCTTAAAACAGTACCAATCCCACCTCCGAGCTTTGTGCTTGCTGATCCCGTCACCTGACCTTCCTCACCTGGTGGATGCCTCCCCATCAGGTGTCTGTGAGCTACTGTCTTCATCTGTTTCAGGTCTTTTATCAAAATCCCATCCCCTCAATGAGGCCTTATTTGGCTATAATGTTCTAAAAATGCTGACACTTTATGTTCCTTTTTCCTGCTTTATTTTTTCCCTTAGTACTTTTCTTTATCTAACATACTCAATGTTATACTTACATACATATTCTGTTGTTTTTCCTCTCCACTAGATTTTAAGCTCCACCAATACAGGTATTTTTATCTAATTTGTTTACTATTGTACCCCAGTCCCTTGAACAATGTCTAGCACACAGTAAGCATTCAATAAATATTTACTTAATGAATGAGTTAATAAATACAAATTGACAAGGCTTTCGAGATAAAAGTAAATGACTTTCTAATTATTCCCCATGAGCCTTCCTTTTTCAAGATGCCTGTTACACTAGTTTCTGATACCCCGTGGTGTTTAGAAGAGTTTACTACACAGGAATCAAAACATATAGAAGACTGGAGTGGTCAACAAGACTTCTTGTTGCAGCTGGAATTTAAGCTGGGATTTATAGGACCGTAAGGGATTTATAGGACCTAGAGACAACAAAAAAGGCCTTTAAACAAAAGTGAAGCACCAAGAAAGTCCATGAAGTACTCACTGAACTACAATGGGTTCATGTGCCTAAAGCAGAGGATTCTGTAGAGGAAATAAGCTTTGGGAAGGACGCAGAGGGCCTTTAGTCCCTAATGACAGTGGGCCTTGATGCTATCCTGAAACCTGCCCTGAAGCCGTTGCTCACTGTGGTGAGCTAGCTGACTTCAGGTTAACAGAGCAAGTCATATATAAACGGGTCAAGACTGCGGATAGGACTTTAACGACCAGACACATTGAGATTTCAAGTAGGAGTCCCGTCAGTGTGGGGTTGTCTGGTGACCAAGGAAGGCATCCATGAGGTCCATCATGAAATCGGATGAGGAGTTAGAAAAAAGCATACTACAGATCCTGAGCCTCCAACATTTTATGACCCTGGTTTATTTCTGGGCAGAATCTTGACTTGGGGAAGAGTGCTGCCCATTGGGACCTGCTGTATTCCAGCAGCTCTTAAGCTCCTAGCCTCTGACTGGCCAAAGCCAGGGAAGCCTGCCATTGTCCATAGGAGGAAGATCTTACCTTCTTCCTGCATTATATAAGCTTGCTTCAGTGCTCCATCTGTTTGCCTGTACTCTCGTGACTTTGGCTTGGATGTGAGCTTCACTGTTGACCAAGACATTCTTTTGCTCCCCACCAAAGACAGTCTTTCAGCTTCACCCTTCCCCTTCCCTGTAGTCTTTGACCAAGACCATTGCATTCTGCCCATATTAGGTAGGGGAAGCTACTCAGCTCAACGTGGCATTTTCTTCTCAGGTCTTCCATGGCTAGTGTATAAATGGACTTTTAGTCTTCACTTTTAATTAATTGTTGCTTATAGTTAAGTTTCTTGATGGATCCAAGTCTGTGTGAGATTTTCTGCTTGTTAAGTAAGACTTGTTATCCTGTTTTCTAATCCTTTTGACCGAAATCTAAATTGACCAGAGCCCCCTTTCTTCTCTTTTATGCAATTCTCCTTTAGAGGCTTTATCATAATTTATAGATGTTCATTATAATGTATGTTTATTTATCTAATGCTTGTTTAAAAACTGTGTTTCCTGACTAGTATGAAAGTAACATTAGGTTGTGAGAATGATCCATTCATCACTGTATTCCCAGCACCTACGACAGTGTCTGGACCCTCAAATATTCAATAGAAATTTGTTGTTGAATTTAGACCCTATCAGGTTGAATGCCTATTTCCCTTACCTGAACAGGTTATTTATTTCCTGACCCTCTCATCACCTGGCCTATCCAGCTTCTTCCATAGTCATGGCCCACTCCCAGTCCACTATAAAACTGACATTTTCAACCCTCAGTCACACAACCTCCTTTTGAAATTTTTAGCTACAGCACAAAAGGTAAATAATTACAGCACAAATCATAAATAAATGTTTTTTTAACAGAAAAGAGAAAAATTGGAAAGAAAATAACTCTAAACCACCATAGTTCCTTCCTTTCTTCCCAAATATTGCCCATCAAGAGGACCCAGAACATTCCTTGGATGGTGCTCTGAAGCCTCTGAGCCTGGATTGTGGTAGCTGGAAAGAAAAGGGAAAGTTCCCAAATCCAAGTCTTCTCAGAGAAAAGGCATAGCTCTGGACGGCCTTTCCCCTTGGGAACCTGGAAAAAGAAAGCTCTTCTACTCCCCTCTGCCCGCAGTCATTGGTTGTTTAATGAGTGTCTCAAGTGTCTGAGGAATGCATAATTCATAGTTCACAGGTCCTAGCTCGTGATTTGTCTCAAGCTTCATTTCCCCTGTGGTCGCATGAATTAGGAAGGGCTCTGGAGTTGGCAATCTGTCTATAATCTCTATAAATCCCCCATTCTTGCTTCATCAAGAATGGGTCAGAACCAAACATCAACACCACCCTGACTGAACAGTCCTGGGTTCCTGGAACCCACCACGTTCCTCAGCTGCCTGGTCACCAATATCAGATAAGCTGGTACCCATGGCTCCCCAAACCAAAGCTAGGTCTTCCGGGTTAAGAGACTAACCACTTCTCATGCCTTGAGAACTTCTGATTCCAGCTGGTGTAGAGACTATTTTAGAGATAAGTACCATGGTCATCTTTTCTTGGTACGCTGGTTCAGAGCAACATGCATATTTGTGGCTCTTTTACATAAAGTTGTCTATAGTTTTAAGTGTCATCGGATCCCTTTTCATGTCTTTATTGAATGTTTACTGCAACCTTTTAGTATTCTTTCCTCAGACTGGAGTGTGGCAATAGGAATTCAGATGCCTGCACTTCCCCACTACAGTTTTGGATTTAATTGGCAGGTGGTAGAATTCAGGCACAGATGGCTTAAAAATCATCCAGGGAATTTTAATCCTCCAGGTGATTCTAACAGGGCTGAGAACTTTTGAGCTAGAGAGGAACACCTCAAAATGTAATGTATGTGAAATTCCACTGGGAATCTTAGAAAAAAATGCAGAAGCAGGTCTGGGAAGGCAGTGGCTGAGAATGCATTTCTAACAAGCTTCCAGCTGAGGCCAGCATTCCTAATCCATGGGCCACACTTCAAGTAACCAGGTTCTTAAATAACATGCAACTACTTCAATTCAAATATTAGGTTTTGTCACTTTATGAAGTAAAATTAAGTGAAAGTAAAGATTCTGCCCTGGCTGGTGTGGCTCAGTGAATTGAGTGCCGGCCTGTGAACCAAAGGGTCACCGGTTCAATTCCCAGTCGGGACATGTCCCTGGGTTGCAGGCTGGGTCCCCAGTGTGGGGGAGCATGTGAGAGGCAACCACACAGTAATGCTTCTCCCCTCCTCTTTCTCCTCCCTTCCCCTCTCTCTAAAAATAAATAAATAAAACCTTTAAAAAAAAAAGAGAGAGAGATTCAGGCCCTCAGTCACACTAGCCACATTTCTAGTGCCCAGAGGCCACAAGTGGCTGATGGCTACTGTGCTGAACACTGCACAGTGGAAACATTTCCTTCACAGGAAGTCCTGCTGGACAGTACCAATCTAGATTCCTTCTTTACTTACATTTAGTTTGTAAGAAATTGCCTTCACCAGTACTGCAGCTAATGCATTTCTGCAGCAACCCAGGGCTTTAATAATACGTGTTTTATATGCATTTTTGCTTTAGACTTTTAAAGACAAACTTCTTCCCAGAGCATAGTGGGGTGCTCAACAGAAACCTTTGATTTCAGGACCAGCTTTAGGCCTAAGTAGCTGATATGTAGTATTATTGTTTTTGTCGTTGCTGCTGTTTTAGTTAAAGCAAAGTTTATTGAAGGTTTGGGTGAGTTAAATTATCCTCTGCGGTTATTTTTAAACTGCTTTTAAGAAGGACTTGCTAGTTTCTCTTGCCAACCTATTTTCCTGGCATTGCCTGGAAAGCAACTTTGTCATAGTATGTGTTTGCCTTCTCTCCCCTCTGGTCTAGCCAGTTACTTTGCCATTACTTTAATTCATCCAACAACATCAGCGGAGAGTACTCATAGTCCAGCACCACTCAGCTGCTATGGGAGTTAAAGAAGAACTAGCAAGGGGCACTTCCCCCTCACTGAGTTTATAATTGAATAGAGGACCTGTGATGAGACAAGTAAAACTCAAAATCTCATTAAGTCGCTAGCAGTAGCTAGCGAGTGGTAACACATTAAAACATTAAAACAGATTAGTTTCTCATATTAACCAGCTATCATTGAACAAAGGGCAGGGTCCAATGAATAGTACACGGGAGAGGTAGAATTTCATGGAGGGAGGGAGAGGCCAAAGTGAGGTCAGGGAAGAACTGAGACGTGAGAGGGCTGCAAACAGAGTAGGGTGCAGTCCTGCAGAGGAAATGCCCCGGGGAAGGCAGGCGGAGTCAGGAGGAGAGAACACAGTGAGATGGGAGGCATGAAAGAGGGAAAAAGAGGAGGTAAAATGGGAGGTCCATGGAAGGGATTGACAAACTTCAGTTTCTCCACAATTCTATAGAAAGGCGTAAAGGAAGCTGCTAACCCTGTATTTATTGCACCTCCATCAGGGCCATTGCGCCCTCTGGTGGAGAGGATGGATGTGTGAGGAAGGGGGCAGGGATAGAGGTGGGTCCATGGATGAATGGCTGCCTTTGTGCGGCTGCCTCCTGAGCCCACTGCACAAACAGACCTGTCAGGAAAAGGAAGGTGAAAAAGTCCTGAAGTCTCATTAGCACAGAGCCAACAGGACTGGACTGGGAGGGCCAAGGTCTAGCCCCAGTTTGACCTGGTGATCTGGGCTCAACTCCACAGCTGCACCATGAGAATGCTCAATGATGTTTCATCTCCAAACTCCCATGGTCTCCGGTTCTATGCTCTAGGGCCGTGGTTTGCAAACTGAGAGTGACAGATGAAGTCTGGGCACCATCATCCCTGCCCCTGCTTCAGACACAGCAGCTCCATTTTGTCTGTTTATACATCAAGTCCCACAGACCACTGATCAAGACGCTGTATGTAATATAATCACCTCAGCCATTGCTCTGGAGCTTCTCTTTGATGCTTCAGTCCTTACATAGATCTTGGAAATTTAAATGTGTGTAGAGAAGAAAGGAAAAAGAGGAAGAGTAAGGAGACAGAGAGAGAGAGAGAAAGAGAGAGAGAGAGAGAGAGAGAGCACACTATGGCCCACCTAGGACAGAAGAGGAAGAGACCAGATGTGTCTACTAAACCAAGCCACAGAGAGTCCTTTCCCGGAACTTGTACTTGTTAATGAGACAGGGTCATGAAGGTCACCCACCCTGCTACGTGCAGGAAGCTTAATAAAGAAAGCCGACAGACCAAAACTTGTGCGTCCACATTCACTGTTATTTTGGAAAGTGGTGCACACACTTGAAGGGCATTCTCTTTGTTCAGCCACCTCAAGTCCTTAAAATTCCTCTTTGGAACTTGATTAGTTTCCAAGCAAACCATTCCTAAACCTTTGTGAAACTGAGAGCCTACCTTCCCTTTTCTAAGAAATCAGTGGTTTGCAGCACACACCTCTGGAGTGAATACCTTGTGGAAAAAGGTGAGGCATGTTGATTTGAAAGGCAGGTGGGGGCCAATACATGAGGCTACAGCTCATGTGCCCAGGGTCACCACCTGCGGGAAAGACCAGTCTCCCTGACATATGCCCTTGGCCAGAGGTCAACACAGAAAACTCTTCACTCTGAAAACAGAGCCCTCCGGCTGAGAGAAATAAGAAATAACCCAGCCATGATTTAGAGAGAAGCCTATTTCTCTTTTCAAATTTTCCAACTTGACATGTTGCTGTAGTGCACTTCACATCTGATTACATTAGTCACATCGCATTATCCCATATCAGATGTGACATGATGCAATGGGATTGTGAACTGTGAATAAAGATGTACCAGCAGCCAATAACTCCAACCCATTCCTGGTGTGGGAGCCGAGCCACCTACTCTCCCAGTAGCCCTTTGTTAATACAGACAAAGCATCTGATTTTCTTGTCAAAGAGAAGCCCCCCAAAATGCTCTTACCTAAGTCATCGGCTAGAATAGATGTGATTCTAGATTCTTTGCTTAAAACAGGGCTGCTCTTGCTATCCTAGGGGCAAATCTAGAATTATCTCTCTCCCCAACACTCCCAGTAATGATGCCTTCAGTGTGTGCAGCACATTACAGTTTGCAAGGTACTTTCAAAGTCCTCATCTTGTTGACTTTCCGCATTCTTAGAAGCCAAGAACGAGCAGAGACTTGTTCTTAGTTGGGTGATTCAGAATGTTCAAGAGTGTCTCTCTCTAGCCAGGATCTCAGGCACAGGGGTGGGGTGGGTTGTGATAGAGCCCACTCTCTGAGTCGCCCTCTCTGTGGTGAGGAGAAACCAGTGTGACATGTGCTTGCTAAGTGGGTGCCTGTGTGTTCATGACAAGCTGCTTGCATTTGGTGCTTCACTGGAATCAATTTTGTTTTAATGTAAATACTGATTTAAAGGAAGCAGCTGGACACACCTATTGCAACTATGGTATACTCACTTCGAGATGAAGATTAGAATATTTTCCTCTCCACAGAGAAGAACAAAGAAAATGGCACAATTTTCCCAGAAACATAAGTCTGACTGGCCACAGTATGGTGAGAAATCATCCAATTCAAATGTGGTACTGCTTTCTTACCATGGGCATTCTTTCTTTCTTCATTTTAAGAGAAATGAAATAAACCCCCCTGTCTCAGAAACGATAGTTTTGGCTGCAAGTATGAGAACCTAACACAAGTTGCCCTTTAAAAAAATAAGGAAATGTAGCAGAAAAAAGAAGGTCTGGAAGTAGAACAGTTCCAGAATTGACTGATTCAGTTGGTGATTCTTGTCATGAAGAGCCCAGTATCCTGGTTCTGACTTCAGCCTCAGGCTGGGGAAAGATTGTTGCTGGCTTTCGGGCTTTATGTCTGATACAACAAATTCCAGGAGAACAATACAGACTCTGCCTTTCTTAGAAGACAGAAAACCCTTCCGAGAACCACTGCCCCTGCCCTACAAGACTTCCTCTCAAATGCATGGGCCAGGACTGGGCTTCACATACCTGTTTTTAAGTCAGCCTTTGGTGGGAGAAATGGAATCACACTGATTGGACAAAGGAAACAGCCACAAGCAGTCACAGCGTTCCACCTGCCGTACAAACAAACACTGAGAAACACCACTTAGAGGAGAGTCATGGGAAGCAACAGCTGGTAGAGGCCGGGCTAGAGAAACTCTCGTGGTGAGACAGCCTGGGTTAGACTCCTACTTGACATGGCAGGGGCCAGGAGCTAGGGCTCTACCATGTTGTGATCACACGCCACCAGTTATGACCAGACTGTCCCCACCACCCCTGCGTTGGCCTGACTTCAGGTCTGGAGGACAGCTAGGGCTCCACTTCCAAGAACAGCGCACTCTGTCCCCCTCAGGGCACACCATCACCAATTCCTGTTTGCACAGGGTAGATGTGTTCTGCCTTTTACACATCAGACATGTATATATATTTGAAAATAGCTGCTGTGCCCTTCCTAAGATGGTTCTTCTCCAAGCTAAATGTCTCTGGTTTCTAAAAACATTCCTGCAACACCTAAGGTTGAACTTCCTCTTGGCTCAGCTAACACCAACCCAGGGCCATCTCTTGAAGTTTACTGGCTAACTGATCCAAATTGTTAGTCATTGGCACTTTGGTATGAATTAATTTCACCAAACAAAATTTTTCACAAATTTCTGAGGGAGACCAAGGAAGCAGTAGAGAAAATATCAGAGCAGGCTGACATTTTCAAATAACTTGCAGAGAAGAATGAGACATTGAAGACACTATCTTTCTGATGACATTAATTTACCTAAGATGTGTGATATTGTGCTGTTGTGTTCTAGCTTATGGTAGGGCAAGGCAGCCTGGGCATGCTGGGGTGAGCTGAGATCTAGGAATTTCTGAGATAGGCAGTTTCTGGGAAGATAGACTTTGTCATCAAATACTGGAAGGAAGTCCTGGCTGGCAGTTAGAATAAATTCATTCAGTCAGCAAATATTTATTAAATACCTACTGTGGCCCAGGCACTCCACTAAACACTGGTTATGTAGTTTGGAAAATGGGTAACAGTAAATACTTATTTGTCTAGGTTATTAGTCGTCATGAAGCAGGGTGAGGGAGAAGATGAACAACCTAAAGGGGTAGAGGCCATCTTCATATCCACTCAAAGGATGACATGGAGGATCGAGATAAAGGCAAATATCCTATCCAACAGTAGTTAAAGTTATAGGAAAGGCTATAAACCTCTTGACTTTGGGTAAGGGACTGCCAAAGGCAGCCCTTAGTTCTAAAAGGACAAGGCAAATCAGGAGCCCCAAGAAGCAAGACAAAGGACCCAGCTCCCATGAGTGGGATTACAAAGTGGAAACTGAATCTTCCACACTTGGAATCTGCGAACTAGGTTTACACACTGTGGAGTACAGAGTCACAGCTGAGTGGGGAGCAAAACTGACTTCGTGTTGAGCCTCAAAGTCAGACCACAGAGCCCTCCCAGTCTAAGATCAGGGCTGTCCTGGAGCCTGGGGCAGAACTGAACCTATGTGCGAGAGTCACGTAGTCCCACAGGTTAGTATTTCCTAGTCACAGACCACCACCCTCTCTCAGCCACCCCTCTTCCTTGACATGCCAATCCTCATTTCTTTAATTTGGGAGCAGTTGTAGCCCATTAGATCAAGCAGAGTATAACAATCTGCTTCCTCGGGGCTGTTTCTAAGAAATACCAAGTTACACTTGAGCAAGACATTGTGCTTCTCAGCATTACAGGAACTACTAACCAAGAAGAGATAGAATTACTGTAATCTAGAATTTAAGATGCACACGTAATGCATAAATTGACTTTAAACCACTCAAATCTAAGCAGAGCTAAGATAGTCGTATAATTTAGCTGGAGTTACCCCTAAAATTTATGAAGCAATATTCACCCCAAGTGAAGATGTTTGATAACAGAGTACTCCCTTCTTTTATCACTGTATTTTTCCCCTTGTAAGGATGTCAACAATTGTAAACTTCAGGCAACTGATGATTTTCCTGCTGCTCATTTTAGAGTGTTACATAAACGCTTAACATTCATCAGTTTTAATTAATGGCCTTGGCTGACTGGATTATTCGATTCTTGGAATTTCCCATTCAAATACCAGCTCTTCATTTTTAACATAAAAGGATATGGTTTCTCTCTTCTAACCAGAGCAAATCGCTCCACAGTACACGAATAAATTCTCTGCTTCCCAGAACCGATGGCAAATTCACAAAGCTCCATAAAATTCACGCATGACTTGCTGCTGCAGCTGCATAATTAAAAGAAAACTAATATATTGACTAGTTCTCCTCAGAATAGCATTCATAACTCACTGCTGCTTGAGAAAAGCTTGTTGCTAGAAGGATTATGGCCAATACCATTTTTATGATTAAAGAGAAGAAATGGCTCCGATTTGCCTTGTCCAATAGTCTCACGGATATCCAAAATGCTCCAATGGCTGATTTTTTACCTAAGTCTCGAACCATCATGACAACCATGAGGAATAGTTGTCCCATGTACAGATGTGCCACCAAAAGTATTGCTTTATCCTCATTACATACGCTCTCTGCCTCCCAAACCCAATCCATAGCCTTATTTTTAGCAGTGACTAAAGGACTCCGTGCTCTAATTTATGCACACATATAAAATCAATAATTACTTAGTCGACCTTTTCATTCGTCTAAATTTGGCCTGGCGTAATGGAAGCTGCCCACACAGTTCCCATTGAGAATGATAAATAGGAGACAGCAGAGCATCTCTATCTTCCCTCTAAGGCTCAGATGAAATCAGAGGCAGCTCAGCCCTCAGCCAGTCCTTGAAATGAGAGCCACACAAACTTTTTCCTTGAATCAAATTCCATTCTGATGAGCATCCTGTTCCTTTCCAAGAGAGGAAACCTAACTTTGATGATGATCCAGCCTGGCTTGGTGCAAGACCATACCTTAAGTACATTTACCCACCTAATTAATGAGAGCAGTTCTTACAATGGGTGCCAGTGGCAATAAAGAGTGCAGTTCCCAGAACAGGCACAAGGCAAAAGGATGCTTGGACAAAAAGTCGGCTACAGATGCCCTGTGCAAGGTGTGCAATAAAATGCCCATGGGTCTAGAAACGTTTCTCCACGTCTAACTCCTTCCAACACCCTCTTTCAATTTAGGACTTTTTCCTGCTGTTTGTACAACATCTCTACAACGCTGAGTTCCTCCTAAGTGAGCAGTAATTGTTCCCCCACTTTTTTGGTGTTATTTGTTTGTTTTAGTTTTTTATCCTCACTCGAAGACATTTTTTCATTCCTTTCAGAGACAGAGAAAGGGAGAGAAGGAGAGAGAGAGGTAGAAGGGAAGAGAGAGAGACAGAGAGAGAGAGAGAGAGAGAAACATTGATGTGAGAGAGAAACATCAATTGGTTGCCTCCAGTTGGCACCCCAACGGGGGATTGAACCTGCAACCTGAGTATGTGCCCTGGCCGGGAATCAAACCTGGGATCCTTTGGTCTACAGGACGATGCTCCAACCAACTGAGCCACACTGGCCACGGCCCCACTTTGTTTTTAAAGACTGGATTCCTGGCACAGCCCTTTTAAGTTTCCTGAACTTTCTCCTTACAAAAATGTAACTTTCTTCATATCGAAATAACTCTAGGCAGAGGTATCTAACTTATTTCTTCTCTCTTTTCCTTAGGATTATGTAAACTCACTACCAAGCCTATCTTCTAGATTTAATTTCTCGAATTATCAGAGCAGAACGGACACCTCCATGCCCAGGTTAGCCACACACTATATCTTGAATTCTATGCCATTGTTCTTATGGAGTAAAATACTTGGGCCTCTTTATCAAACGGTTCAACCAGACAAAACATGGACCACCCCCCCACCCCCCGCCACCACCACCACCACCACCACAATCTGTATCCCAGCAGACGCGAGAGCTTGCCCTGAAACTTTTGGTCTGTTCTCCATGTCTACAGCTTCATGACCAAGTATGTATATCCACTGAAGTGGTTAAGTTATATGGAGCAGGGTCAAAGTAGGTTTATTGTCGTTCATATGGATAATAATATAATACTTGATAAATAATAATACAGGAATAAGTTCTGTTTCATGTACTCACAACCATAAAACTACTCTTGCCCACCCCATCGAGGTTGGTGAGTTGGTGAAGGGCCTAATAATAATAATAATGACAACAATAGCAAATACCATGTAACTGTTTTAACCAGCTTTTACTGAGCATTTATTATGCACTTATTATATGCTAGGTACTTTTTAAAGTTCTTTTTATCTCTCAACTCCTTGAATCTTTACAACAACCCCACTGTGGTAACTCTTGGTGCTGTTTTGCAGATGAAACAGCAGAGGCACAGAGAGGATAGGTGACCCAGCCTAAGGTCACATAGATAGTAAGTGGTAGCACTGGACTTGCAACCTAAGCAGCCTGATTCCAAGGTCCAAGTTCATCTACGAAGCTCTCATTCTCTTTTAGAATTCTGTAGTTACTCCCTGAATTCAGCCTCTTAACAGACTCTGCTCTCCCTTTCCTGTATTCCATCCACCAGGCTACAGTGCCTCTCAGATTTCCTGCCTGGTAATATGTGACTTCTTTAGAAGGCTTGAACAAAGGCTCAGCCTAAAGGACCTAATATCTACCAGATATTCTCTGACATCCCTCCTCGTGTTTGTCAACCATTTTTTAGGAAAGTTCAGCATTTCTCAGGATGGATGCCTGGCATGGAAAAAGCGCGGAGCACATCCAGCGAACGCTGACACAAGGGAGCGGTGAAGAAAAGATCACACGGCCTGGAAGCCAGGAGGGGAGGGAAAAGAAAGCAGAGGAGAGGCTTTGGAACACAAAAGCCTCAGACTCTCAGGGGCTTGGTGGCCAGCTGCTCACATCTTTGCATAAAACATGGACACAGGGCTGTCGGGGGACATGGTGAGTATGGTTCCCGGGGGCAGCCAGCAAACTGGAGAATGTGCCTTGGTGAGGGAGGAATTTGGGAAAAGGAGGAAAAGAGGCTTTTCCCTTGCATGTGTCTAAGAAATGCATATTGCACAGAGCTAAGGGGAAAATCAGAACAATTCAAGTGCTAAGGCACTGCCCATGTTGCTTTAAATTCTCCTGGCAACCTCTAACGTCCTCACTGACACAGAGGGGAATCTAGCCACCTGTCAACCCCAAGACACACTACCGACTGTTCGGGGAGATATTCTAGACAGGAAGGAGCCTGCCACAATAATTACAGCACATCCTGATGGCCTTAAACAGTACCATACTCAGTCCATTATCTAAGGCCTTTTGTCTGCCCCTCTGAAAGCCATCAGCTAACTGGGCATGCTTTACTGGCCAAAGAAACTGATGTTTGGCTTTGGGTGATTTGTGGAATCTGAATTCTCATTATTCTAAAAGTATTATAGTCCACAATTGCAAGCCTCCAAGGAAGGCATGCCAGGTGCCAGAAATGACAGAAATCTGGGGACACAAATACTGTTTAATTGCACACACAGGATTTTTAATGGATTCATTCCACTTGAGGGATGTGCGAGTATTCCAAATTTTTAAATTAAAAATAAAACCTTAAATACTTTTATTCAGTGATAGAAGGGAGCTTAATCACTTGAAAATTATTTACAATGTAATTAAAATACAGTGAGTGAGTAATAAAAGTCTGCACGTTTATGGGATGAGCATCCCAGACCCGATGGCTAAGGAGCTATCCGTCCTGTTCCCCAGGCAAACGTGGCTAGACGAAAGAGGGTCTGTTCCGGCCTCTTCGTTCCTGCGCAGAAAGAGGACAAGACATCGCAACCAGCGTGACTGGGGAATTCTAGGAGCTGACTTACAGGGCACGTTAAAATATTAAATATTTATAGCCTAGTTAAATGACAACTGGCCGGGGATATAATAAGCATCTACTAAAATTTGAAGGTGTGAACACTAAGAATACAAGGACTTGTTTACTCTAATTCAGGAGGACAAATTATCAGAAGTAAGGAAATCTAAAGATTGAAAATAGTCTGGAAATTGAGAAATCCTTCATGATGAGGAGGCCTGGCTAATTCACAATTAGTCTCCCAGAGGGAAGTGGTAAAGATGTATCAGTTGAGACTCTTCAAAGAGGCTTTCAGAACTCTCTACAGTCAAAACAACCAGGCCTGATTTTACTGGGAAAAGTCATATGCATTAATGGGTCCGAATCCTGAAGACACATCAGAGTGAAGAGGGAAGCTTTCTAGGATCACCTTGGAGACTCTGAATCAGTAGGCTTTGGGTAGAGTATTGGAATCTGTTATGTTAGGATTCTATTAAAGGTGAAGTAACAAGTTATCACCCTTACCAGTCACCCACTGTAATCAGCTATAAAGCTGGACAAAATTTTCAGGCGTTTTACAACACACAGAGAATGGGAAAAACAAAAAGGCGAGCTTCACGTTCACCTCAGCTTTCTGCCTGCCGACACTTGTTAAAGGGGCACAGACAAATGGCGCCCAATCACAGGTCCGACCAGAAGGCGTGCCCCAGCAATCAGGGGAGATAATCCCTGCAAAGCAGTTAATGCAGCGACTATGATATACTAGGATTTCACATTGTGGTTATTCTTAGAAATTATCTCCAAAACAATGATTTTCCCAGAAAGAACACTGCCATCTTGCAGACTTCAGGGAAACTACTATTAAAGAGACAGAAGTAAAAGTTGAATTTTTGTACATCTTCCCACGGTCTCTTCCCACAGTTTCTCCCAGCAAGTTTCTTACCTTTGAAGGTGAAAGTGAGACAAAAATGGGCAGTGGTCATTAGGGCCAAGGGCGCCTCCAAGCCTCGGGAGAGACAGCAGGCTCTCTCGAGGACATTCTCACCATGCTTGACTCTCATCCACTGGAGAGCACCAGGGCAGGTGCCCAGCCAGAGGCAGGGCTGGCAGTTACCTCTTCTCATAGGCCCATCCAGTCTTTGCAAGTGAGTCCCTTGGTATTGTGCTCATTGAGGTAAAGGAGGTAAGCACCCCATCCTCCCCCTGCCCACAGGAAAGGGAGAGAAAAACTTTTTAGCACAAATACTGCCCCCCAGTTTACCACCTCCCTATTCCCCTTACTCATCCACCCACTGATTTTTCTTATATAAATTTGTGGGGATGGGTGGAGTCGGGCAATAGCTGTGAAGGTAGCAGAAAAGGCATGAATACATTTTAAAAAAATCTATCTGGAAAATGATTGTTATTGGATCCTGTTATGGACTGAATTAGGTGCTTCCCAAAATTCATATGTTGATGTCCTCACTCCCAGTACCTCAGAGTGTGGCTATTTTTGGAGAGAAGGTCTTTGAAGAGGTAATTAAAAACAAGTAAATTCATCAGGGTAAGTTCTAATTCAATCTCACTGATGTCTTCCTAAGAAGAGAAGATTAGATTAGATATAAGCAGACGGAAGACCCTGTGAGGACAGAGGGAGAAGATGGCCATCTACCACACAAACCAAGGAGAGGCCTCATAGACATGAACCCTGCCAACACCTTGATCTTAGACTCCTAGCAACCAGAATTGTGAAAAAAGTAAATGTCTGTTGTTTAAGCCATCCAGTCAGTGGTATTTTGTTATGGCAGCCCTAGCAAATAAGATAGATTCCTCTATAAGATGGGGATCATTAATATCAATTTGTCCTCAGGTTAGGTTCTGGTTCTGAGGCCACAAGAAAAGTCCCAGTCCATAATCAGGCAGAAGAGATAAAAGTTAGCACATGTCAGTATTAGAGAAACAAAGGAAGACATCGCCAACAGCACCAAAAGGAGCGGACCCACAAAGAACCATGAACAAGAAAAAGGCTGAGCTGAGTATGAGACTCTGGCAGTGAGACAACAGACACTGACCGTGAACAAACCACACACAGTGAAGCTGACACACAAGGCGAGACCACTGGTGAGGGTCCCGGCTGTGTGGGGGAGGACAGCCTGGGTGATTCTGAAGCTGATGAGCAGGACCAGGTTTAGAAAGTCAAATGGGTTAATCCACGCAGAGGGTAAGAGTCGCAGAAGGCAAGACAGGTCCAGAACAGTGGACGCACAAATGTCACCTAATGAAACAGGAATTCCAGGAATGTCAAATCAAGCACATATCCTTGGTCATGATGTTGTCCCAGTAAAAACCGGATCTATGAGGAGAGACAGAGAAGGTGGTGCACCATGTGGAAGGATTGGAGGGACCCCTTTGGAGTCTGAAGTTGGCCTGATCAAAAAGATCTTCCGTGTAAACGTGTCTAAGACTGAAAACTTGACTCCAAAAGGTTTTATGTGAATAAGAGAATTTTAAATATGTTTAAGATATTATGTAACCCTCGCCGCAGTTACATTACAAAGGTTAGTTGAGCATGGCCCTTGAAGTCAGACACAGCTGAATTCCAGTTCTGTCTCTGCTCTCTATTTGCTGCACACCCTGAGGCTAGTTACTTGGTCTCTAGGAACCTGAGTGTTCTCATCTGTAAGATGGAGATACTCACAGGCACATCTATGACCCCAGTGCACTGACATATGCACACCATCTTACGTAAGAGCTGCTCACAAGAGATGCTCAGTGAATATTAGCTCCCCGTTTTCCTTCTATTATCAAGGTGGTGGTGATAAGGGCTTTTAACATTTTTTGAAAATTTTATTTATTGATTTTGAGAAAGAGAGAGAGACATCGATTTGTTGTTCTACTTACTGATGCATTTATTAGTTGATTCTTGTATGTGCCCTGACCAAGGATCGAACCCACAACCTTCCTATGTCAGGACAACACTCTAGTCAGCTGAGCTGCTCAGCCAAGGCTTGACTGGGGCTTTTAAGAGATAGGATAATGGACAGCTAGATTTTAAAGGTGAGGAAAAAGGAAGGAAAGAAACCCAGAGACATGAAAAACTGGCAAAAGGGAAAGGAAATTGGGGATCAGGATTCGTGATCTTATTTAGAAAAGGGTCACTTCTTGAGGACGAGTGTTTCTTCTCCAATCATTGGGTGAGCACTGCTGTCCTGTTGGGACCCCAAATAGTGATCAAGGGATAGACCTGAAGAGATGAAAGCTGTCTGCTCAATGGGCTACTAGACAGGCACCTCTTCCTGCTCAGTCATCCATGGGTGGATCAACCTCAAAACTGCACCTTGCTCTCAAGAGTATGGCCTTCCCAGATTAAAAAAAAAACACTTCTCCAGTTAGTCATAGAGAATAGCAGCCCTTCTCAGCTAGAAACTTCTCCAAGTTCATTTGTCCTGACCTTGATCAAAGTTCCCCTGCTGTGGATTGGGATATTGTGGTACAGTGTTTAATGGAAAGAATTTATGGAGAAAAATTCTAGGATAGGCACCCAGAGGACACTGATTATAAAGTATCCTCACGTGACAGAGCCAGCAATCGGGCATCCAGATGTCAAAAGCTGGCTAATTAAGATGAAGACATATTTGCTTTAGCAAGTCCAGTGAACCCAGTTGCAGTGTGGCTCTTACCCTGTTGTTCATCTCCACAGAAACGTTCTTTGTCTCTGTGGAGCAGCTGTAAGTAGCAGAAATAACCAGAATTTCACAACAGTGTTTCTCAAGACACCGTGAAGAATAGGTTATCTATTGGAAAAGAGAAAGGGGACATTTTTTAGGGAGGCATTAAATGGCCTCGTCTTCAAGCTCTCCTTTTTAAACAGAAAGCATATGCCACAACTCCAAATAGTTTGTCTGTTTCGAGTGACCGCAGACGTCATGGGGAAGATTGAAAAAGTTCAGAGCGGAGTCTCATTTACATTTCACCAGCTCACTTGGGTACTGTGCTCCATCTTGACTCAGAAGGAAAAGTTGCCCCATCGAGTCGGTCATAACGCTGCTGCTGACATTTCCACGTCTCTCCTTGCTAGGCTGTCGTACGAAGACCCAGAAAAGAGTGCTGGTACAATTTGCAAATGAAGATCATTTTTCGGGAGCCATAAACTTCCAGCTGAAAGGGCTATTCAAAAAGCTGTGGTAAAGGAGGCAGTAACTGTTTTATCTTTTTCCATAAAACTCGAATGCATTGGGGGGGGGGGATAAAGAAACCACAGGTATAAACACTGCTATTGTAAGTTCCATCCACAACCTCTGTGATCTATCGACAGCAAAGGTAAAGCTGTTGAGTATGGATAATGATAAAATTCTAAACAGAACTCATGAGAGGAAGCAAAAGGACCTGAAAAAAGAGTTTTTTAATGGGATTTATTAGCAAGACCCTCCCTGGGAATTATAGTGACATACATATAAGAGTTTTGCAAAGGCAAATTACACTAGGTTGGGCATTATTCTACCTCAATTTAAAGGTAAAAGGCAAAAAAACCAAAGGTCATCAGCCCAAGAGTATATTAATTTATATCTAATATAGGGTTTTTTCTACACATGAAGAAGTCCAGAGGGGAAAAAAATATAGCTCCCACAAGAAACTTTCGGCAATAATCTTACATAATTTACAACATAAAAGGACATTTCCATGTCCAGGAACTGTGGCTCATCAGCATTGTAAAAAGGGATCCATGCAACTCATTTGATGCAAAAGTCATATTACAATCTTCAGGCAGCTGGCTGCTGCACACGGCCCATTCCTCCCACTGCAAGTCACATCACAACAGGTAATACTTACGAACCCTCCAGTAGAAAGACAAGTACGTGAACTTTGGAGAAAAGAGGGCAAACTAAAAGGACAAGCCCAATTCCTCAGAACCTGAAGAAGCATTGCTCGGTTCCCCGATGAGGCCCACGCCAGCTTGGTTCTCTATCTAGCTTAGCACAGGCTCGGGAAAGCCCTGAACACTGTCATTATCTCCTGCCTTCCAAAGGGAGAGGGAGCCTGCTTCCCTATTTCAT
This sequence comes from Macrotus californicus, assembly GCA_007922815.1. Taxonomy (NCBI): domain Eukaryota; kingdom Metazoa; phylum Chordata; class Mammalia; order Chiroptera; family Phyllostomidae; genus Macrotus; species Macrotus californicus. The sequence continues at coordinate 23,159 of VMDR010009109.1, forward strand.
GATAATTGGATGAAGAAATGTGGGTGGGAGCACAATTCATTTCAGAGTTTGATGAATTATTTACCAATTAAGGAGATGAGCAGAGGAAAGGGAGGGCTACATAACTTTGATATGAATGTTCCTTTTATTATATTATTTATACACATGAAATTGTTGCTTTTATTAACTAAGAGGTTAATCACTTGAATGGGATGCTTTGCATCCTTTACAATCCCATACATAGGCAAATTGGCTAATTTTATGTTAGGAAAATAACCTGGCAATTTTTCTAGTACTTATCTGTGTGGTGCAGTTTAATAACATTTTATAGTATAAAAAAATGAGTCCACTAGCTGGGCTGCTGGTGTCGCAAAGCCGCTCTGCTTTAGTGGTGAGGGAAAAGGGAAGACTTCATGGGACTCTGATTGGCGATGGATTCCAAAACAAGTACCCTTTGTTGCCTATCAGGCGACAATGTGAAAGTCTACATTATGTTGAACCAAAGCATAGACTGTAAGGTCAGAAGATGTGGTCAGAGACCCAGTCTCTGCCACTATCCACACACTTTGGGCAAGTCACTTCTTTTCTCAGTCTTCATTCGTGAAATAAGAGTAACTCATTTCTCATCCAAGTGTATTGTGAGAACATTCTATGCACTCTCATGATCCAGGGCACTGGGATTGTAATGATGAACAAGACTGGCAAATCTTTGTCCTCTGGAAGCTTTCATTCTAGTGGGGGGAACAAGAACATACACATTCAAAAATAAACATTTCCAGAGAGAAGTACCCTTTAAGAATTAAATAGGAATAATTAAAATAGCAAAGATATCTACTCTTGATGGGAGAGTATGAAGAAAGAATAATAGATAAGACCTAAGGGATAAAAAGAAATAAACAATTTATAGAGCTAACTAAACAACAGTCTAGGCCAAGGGAATGGAAAGAGCAAAGGCCCCGATGCCTGAAAGATTTAGTTTGCTCTAGTAACAGAGAGATGGCCAATGTATGTGTGGGCCAAAAAGGTAAAAAACAAGGCTTTGGAGAGAGGAGGAACTAGACCATATAGAATCTTATAGAATATGGTAAAATATTTGGATTTCTAGTCTAAGGTGACTGGAAAGTCATTGGGAAGGGTCAACCTAATCTTGTATGTATGTTTTCAAAGATCCTCCTGGCTGTTATGTACAGAATCAATTGAAAGGACAAAAGAGAGATGCACAGACTGTTTAGGGAGGCACTGCAGTAATAAATGCTAGATGTTGGTGGCTTAGACTATAATGTTGGCAATAAATATGGCACAAGTGGGCAGAGACAAGATATGTTCTGGACACTCGGCAGGTCTTGGTGATGGGAAGATGATGTCCCATTACATTTTCCATAAAGTAAAGGGATAAAGTTACAGTAACAGTGACTTTAGTAACTGACAACATGTGAGTGCTTGTCCCAGTGCCGAGACAAGACTGGAAAAATCCAAGTTTGAGCAACATTTGCAAGTACACTTTACCTATAATTTTGAGGCACTATTTGAGGTATCCAAGAAGATATGTCAGTCAGATATGTGGGTGTGAGCTCAGAGAAGAAGCAGGATAGAAATATAAATTTGGGAGTCTTCAGATTAACCATGGTATTGGAGAGATGATAATAATGTCTTCCTTACACATCTCACAGGTTTTTATTATCTTGCAAGCTACCTGTCTCACTTAGTCAGGTAACAAAAACTTGAAAATATCAGTGACTAAAAGCAATAAAGGTTGATTTCTTGCTCAGCTACATGTTCTTCTCAGGTTGCCTGGGGCTTGGTGCTATATCTTGGTTATCATCACTAAGACCCAGGATGGCAGTGCTGTCAAATCTAGAGAGTGGTTGGTCATAGTAGCAGAGGGAAAATCAACATTGATATTAATTTTCTTGCAAAGAATTGACGCCTGTTTTTTTGCTTTCCACTCATTGGCTAGAAACAGTCACATGACCACCGCAACCCCAAGGAATCCAGGGAATACAATCATTTCGTGTACCTGGGGTGGGGAGAGATCAGAACTTTTGGTTAACCACACTAATAACCACCACACTAAGGAAATCCTACCCCTTTTGAGACAGCAAGTGCCAATGAGAGCTGATGGTTCTCAGCTCTGCCAATGTCTGGGTCCCACTTTGTGTTTTCTGAGGTGCTTTGCTGTGTTAAATAAAGAGCATAAAGGATGGAAAGTTATGGGGTAAGATTTAGAAAAGAGCATTTTCAAAGGTTAGTTCAAGGCCCTAGACTGAAATGTGATAAGGACACTATAACACACAACACAGATGGTGAAATATTTAGTAACCATGGTTATCCAGGCCGTGGCCTGACATCCTCAGCTGGGGGATGGTTGCACTTGCTTGTATTGCCTGACATGGTATGCACTAACAGAACCTGAAGCCTTCAGCTTAACATAAGCAAGGTGCCACCCATGAGCAAAAGCAACTGCCAAACTGATTATAGTCAACAAACCCAAAGTTTGATTCATTGTATGGAGTATTGAGCCTAAGAAGAAATTTACTATAGCTTATATGAGTCAACTCAATGAGAATCAGGGAAGTTTGGTAAATTCCCTTGGCTGGTGGATAGAGTGACTCAGATAGACAGACAGTTAGATCACAGATAATTACTAGGTCAGATTCTCCCCAAACCCTCCCTCGTAGCAAGTTAAATGTTGAAGGAGGCTTACTCATTCATTTGGATATTCTTGACACCTAAGCCCTTGACCTTGCCAGGTAAGGCTCTGAGAAGGCTGGAGCTCTCACAGGGTCTATTCTGTTCTGAGCCAGACGATATGTAAAGCTAAAGCTCAAAGGCTCAGTCTTTGCTCTGAGACCTTTACAAGTTTAACATTGTAGATTACACTCTTTTCAATTACATGTATTTAATTAGTTTGATTATTGATCTTTTGTGAATAATCTAAGTTTTAACTTGAGCACACAGGCAGAGTAGAAACAGGTAAGTTGTAGGTCCTAGAAAAGTACAGGGGCTGGGAGGGCAGGTAGATGACGCTGTTCTGAGAGCAAAGTGCACTATAGAATTAAGGACTGTTGACTGCTCAGCAAATGGACTCTGACCTGGGGGGACATTTGTGAGTAGCAAAAGGACAATGGCCACACTTGCAGATTGGAATGGGGGGCAGCAAGGAGCTCTGACTCACTGGGATGGAATTGGTATATGAGAAAGGGGAGGTGGGAGAGAAGGGATGGGGCTAAGGGGATAGGACTTTGTTTTATAATGCTTTAAGACTCACTTCTTTAGGCAAAGGGAAGTCATTAAATTTATGTCTAGCTGGAGGGTGACTTGATAAAAGTGTTTCTTTTAAAAAAAAATTTTATCATTAATGTTTGAATACAGTTGTCTCCATTTTCCCACCACCACTTCCCACACCCTATGTTCCTTTCTTTTTAATAAAGATAAATCAAGGTGATGTTTAGGGTGGACCAGAAGAAAGAACCATCATGGAAAGGGCATCAGTTATGAGGCCGTTGCAATGAGCCGCAGAATCATTCTTTCAAACTGGTTTCTAGCTACAGTCTCCCCCAGATCACCAGCTACAGATGATCCTAACCCACACAGCATATCCTTTATTTTCTTCAGAGATAAAGGTCCCTTTTCCGAGGACTAAGAAATTGAAATGGTAATGATGAGTCACTTCCTCTACACTCCACTCCTTACAGCTCTTTCTAGAACTAAAAGACTAGGAGACCAACCTTAGGCTTTTGGTATTATTATTTGATTTAGTGCACCCCTGCCCAAGAAGAGCTGCTATTCATCAGATTTATGCACTCAGCCCCTGTAAGGTACCAGGCACTGTGCATGGAGCATATAAAGAAAATTCCCAAATCATTGCCTAAAGATGCTCAGAGGTGATTAGGAAACAACACACAGGCTGTACCATCAAAGATAACCTGTGGGACTCAGCAACGTAGACTGCCTGGTTCCCTCCTCATTGGGAGGCACAGAAAGCCATGAGGTAAGGTGACTACATCAGACAGAAATCACGTCCACTTTGAGTCCAGGAGAGAAAAAAGACGATAAACTACAAAATATTCCTGGGCTAGTGATGCGATTGGTCTTTTAAGAAAGCTGTTAAGTAAAGAAGGAAAACAAAAACAAAGAAAAGTCTTGGGTCAGGAAAAGAGATGAAGAATGAGGTGTGTTGTCAGGGAAGGCTTCCAGGTTGTAAGAAGCAAAGACAGATGTAACGCCTCTTCCTTAAACATTTGCCTGTACCAAATGCCCCACCTGTCTTTTCTCATTAATCCTCTGTGTGATACTATGAAATAGATCTTATGATTATTCCCCTTTTGCAGATGAAGAAACCGAGTCTTGTCCAAGGACACACAGCTAATAAACAGTTGGTCAAGTATTTGAACTCAGAGTCTATGGGCTTAACCACCATTTCCACAATATTCAGTCTCTAAATTCTTAGAATCAGGTGTAGGGAACCCTTGCTCCTGCAGGATAGCTACCTCTAACTCACATTTCCATGTACCTCCTGAGCACATCTGATGTAGATATTCTGTAAATACTTCATCTTGAAACATTTAAAGACATCTCATTTTCTTGTATCAGCCAACCAACTCCTTTTGCTGGTTTCTTTAGCTCATTCGAGGTAGCATCTTTCTCCAAGTTACTCAATTATCCTTGTCTGAGATGATACCCCACAATACACAACCTTTTCTGTTCTTCTTGTAGGCTATCTCATACAATTCTGAAGTCACTTCCCAGCTTTCCTTTTTGTTCCGATTCTCTCCCTCCGCCTGCCATCCACTGTCCGCCTGCCTCATCCCTCCAGGGGGACTAGGTTTCTTCGACATCGAAGAAGGGAATCCTCAGTGAGAAGTCAGTTAAGCCCACCAACTGTGGAATCAGACATCCAGGGTTCAGACACCTGCTTCTACATTGACCAGCTGCATGATGTGGACCATAACTGAAATTCTCTTAGTTTCAAAGCCTATTAAATTAAAGTAACAATAGTATCTATTTCATAGGGTCATTGGAAAAATTAAATGAGACTTGCCAGCATTGTTCACAGAACAAGGACCCTACAAAATGTTGTCCAGATTATTTAAGTTAATGATGGTACCTCCCTGACCAAAAGCCTCTGTTGACTCCACATTGCCTACACAGTGAAATCTGGGGAACTTCTCAGTGTGGTGTGGAAATCCCACCAGAAAATTGCCTTAGCCTTCCCCTCTGGACTTTTTTCCCTTTTCCCAAGCTCTCTTCTCCAACTTGCTCTAAGCATAAATTTCACTACTTCCAGTTTACCAGCCATCCCATTCTGCCTGTAGGGTATCCAACATGTGGCCTGTGGGCCACACACAGCCCAGGATGGCTGTGAATGAGGCCCAACACAACATAAACTTACTTAAAACATGATGAGATTATTTTTGTGATTGTGTCACAATATATTTAATGTGTGGCCCAAGACAACTCTTCTTCCAGTGTAGCCCAGACATGCCAAAAGATTGGACATCCCTACAGCCTTTGTTGAAGGTGCTCCTTGTGCCTGGAAGAAGCTACACCCATAACCATCCAAACCAAAACCTGTTTCTCAGGTTTAAACATAATCTTCTCTGTGAGGCATTTGTGCATCCCCTTCTTTCAGATACCCCAGTAATCTCTTACAGGGCACCATCACACCTGTGCCCATATCGCTATACCAGTGATTTTTAACCCTTTTAGAAATCTCATGGCCCACATAAACTGATTACTAAAATTCTGTGGCACACCAAAAAATATTATTTTTTAGATTTGACAAAAAATTGGTATAATTTTGATTAACTTACAAAAAATAATAATAATAATAATTACCTACCGTTTTTGCTCCAAAGTGACCTTTAAAAAAATCTGGTGCCTGTACTTGTATGTAAGGATTTCTGGTACCAAGATTTAACCAATCAAAAGCAATCTTATTATGCAATGTAATCAATAAGATGCAACTCCACTATGTGACCTATAAATTATGGTTCAAGACAGGGCATCCACACCAGTTGGTTATTATTGTGTTGGCTGTTGTCGTTTTTTTATTTGACAACCTAAGGGTAAAGAGGTCAGTGTCCCTGACTAAAATAGTCAGGTATTGCATGTTTTAAAATTTCTTGCTGCACACTGGTTGAAAATTGCTGCTCTCTACTACAAGCGGCCTTATTGATCACCTTCCTGTACAGACGTCACAGGTTTTGTACTGTACTGTCTCTACAGAAAGCATTCATTCTGCTCCTCTCCATCCTCCCTGCTCTTGTCTGGGCACCTTACTCTATGCCCGGGCACACACCTACCACTGTGGTTTCATCCATGAACAGGAGCCCTGGGATGACTCTCTAAATCTCCTCTCATCCCAACCATAATAGGTACCTGATTAACTCTGAGCCATGCTTTAGAAGGTTGCAAAGCCAGTGTCAGCATAGGATGGCAAATGACCTACACCAGCCCTAATCAAGGTGAGATTCTAGTAGGGGTACCTTTTCTCCATTCATACAGTAAATTCTTAAGTAGGGAGATTAATATATAGCATTTGTTCTTAAACCTTCTGCATGCTGAAATCACTTGGGGAGCTGTATTAGTTTCCCAGTGCTATCCTAACAGACCTACAAACTAGGTGGCTTAAAACAAGAGAAATGTATTGCCACATGGCTCTGAAGGCTCGCAGTCTGAAATCAAGGTGTAGGCAGAGCCATATTCCCTCTGAAACCTGTAGGGGGAGTCCTTCCTTGCCTCCCCCGAGCTTCTGGTGCTTAGTGTGCAATCGCTGACATTCCTTGCCTTGCAGCTACAGGACTCCAATGTCCTGGAACACTCTCTGAGTGGCTCTGTCTTCCCATGGCCATCTTCTTATAAGGACACCAGTCATGTTGGATTAAAACAGCCTCTACTCCAGTATGACTTTATTTTCACTTAAGTAATTAACATTCTGCAAGATCCTTATGTCTAAATAAGGTCACATTCTGAAGTATGGGGTGGGGCAGTTAGGGCTACAATGTATCTTTTTTTGGAGGACACAATTCAACTCATAAAAGGAGTTTTTAAAAATACTGTCAGTAGTATTTTATGTTCCATCCCCAGAGTCAGTAATTTAACTGGTTTGGGATGGGATCTTGAATTTAAAACAAAATCCTCTAGCAATTCTAACGTGCAACTAAGATTAAAATCAAGAGTAAGGAGTTAAGATGAAGGGGCTTTGGAGTCAGGCTGTCTGGTGTGGAATTGTGCCTCCAAGCCAAGCAGCCTTGGGAAATTTGCATAACCTCTCTGTGCCTCAATTTCTTCAACTTGACATGGGGATAACAATGGTGCATCACAAGGAGGATATGAGGATTAAATAAAGTTGTAAAGCAAAGCATTTAGAACTATGCCTGGTATCTTGTTATCACCATCATTATTATTATAGTTCTAATATATTTGCATCCTAATGTTTAAAGCCTTAATTGTAATATTAAATAAACAGTGCTTTGCCTCTATTTTAGAGATGAAACAAAGGGAGCACATAGACATTCAATAGTTTACTCAATAGTCAATAGTCAATTTCTTTCTGAGAAAGAAATTCAGATCTGTGTACAGATCACAGCCCAGCACTCCAGGAAGCCAGGGGTTTTAATCTAGGCCTCGGGGGCCACTGTGCTGGGATGGGGGTGGTGAGGGACTGGAGCAGAACAACTCACTTTCATCTGCTTCACAGGTCAATTCCCCACAGGATTTTCTCTGAAAAGAAAAGGGAGTGAGGTTTTTCCATGACTTACAAAAAAAAAAAAAAACCGGGAAGCACTGTGCCCAATTATGTTACCAAACCTCCTAAACCAACAGAGTTTATCTGGCTTCTACTTCCTCCCTTTTCCTCGGGGAACAGAAAAGCCCAAGAGACTTTCAGGTGGTGGCAGAATGGAGGTGAGGGTGTGCGTCTCCACACTCGGTGACAGGAGGGATTAAAAACTGGCCCTGCTGTAGCCTTTCACAACGTCTGCTCTCTGCTGATTACTAAAATTTGTGTGAGGGAGGCTGAGAATTAAGATCTCCCAAGGCCCCAATCACAGTCATCTCCACTGAGAAATGCAGGATGAAATGGATGGAGTACTCTCTTGCCCTTATGCTTCTAATCACCGGGAAGCTCAGGAAATTGGAAACGCCCCAGAAACAACATGACATATCAAATACCAGAGCCTGGATAATCCATCACCATCTTCATCACTGTGGTCATTACCATTCACTTCCATTCTGTGGACAGTCCGTAAATCAGCCTGTGGAGCTCTTTGGGATCGCTGAGTGAAAGGCACTTGAATAAATGTCAGCTGGGATCATTAGAGATACCTTTCACTTTAGACAGATAAATGTTAGTAAGTCCATGGTCAAGGGAGCACCAATAGGGACCCAGGATATTCCAGGGACCCTCAGCTACAAATAATGGTTCACTTAGTCAGAAAATTAAGATGGAAAAGGAAAGGCCTTTCTCATCTCACAATATTAAAAATACTCCACAAGCATGAGAACGTATTTACCACACTTTGCTGGTGCAGGGACATATTTCTGGTCCCATGTGCTTTCTCCAAGATTGGAAAACAGGCAGAGAACCAAGTAGTCTATGATACTCCAAATCCATCAAAGCAAACTTTTAAAACCCCCACTGAAGACAGAAGCACCAAGCCAAGGATGTTTATAGGAAGGCCATGTTCCATTCTGCCATCCTGAGCCCTCTGGCACCTTTTCCCTGAACCTTCTCTTTGTAGGTGATGACTCTCTACAATGGGCTCATTCTTTACAAAACAGGCAAGATCTCCTATAACGGTTCTAGAAACAAACGTTGGGCCTAGAGATTATGACTGCTCCAATGGAAGGTTTGCTAAGCCTTTCCACCATTCAGACACTACGTGTCCCAGTCCTGGATTAATCTGTCTCTCTTGCTCAGAATGCTCAAGTATATTCCCTTATATGTTATGCATCAGTGTGTTGCTTTGGCCGTGGTTCTTGGTTTTCCCTTGCACTGGGTACCAGGTCTGGGTTCCCATGCACACAGATGAGGGGAGGAGTCCTTCAAAGTTGATTTTTTATTGTTCATTGTTTGCTGAATGCTGAAAGAATTCTCAGTAAAGTATTGGATGGATCTTGAAGGTTCCCTGAGGCAGAAAGTCCAAAATAAAGAGACAGAAATGACTCACACAGAAAACTGCTGTGCTTGAAAGAAGGGCCAAATTGTTCATGGTCTGTACATGAGCCAGGTGGGTGGGAGTGTGTTTATGTTAGAACTTCCAAAGACCAACTTCCAATGAGGCCCTCTGGGGACATAAGGCTCTAGTCAACTCTGTCTTCAGGGAAAAACTTCTTCCTGCAAAATAGGAGGCAAGGCCATAGGAGAATTCTGGCATTTCCCCTTGAACGACTACATGGATTATATTTGTCACTGGAACACAAACACCTTTTTTCAGTGCTATATTTAGTTAATGCTTAGAAATGGGGTAGAATTAATAAGCCCAGAATGGAGTTCAGAATTCAGGAAAGGATGTGAGCATATTGGATTCAGTTCTGCTCCTCAGAGTTCCTCTTCAGCAGGAATTGAGCTTTCACCCTTCAGACTCAGTCTGCCTGTAAACTGCATTCTGAAAGCTCTTATATAACTGTCTTAGAGAGCTGATTGGAATTCGAGCTTCAGTAATACAGGTGTTTATCCATTGGAAATGGGGCTGGGAGAACATAGTGAATTACTGAAGAGTGCACATAGTTTCATGGCATTACTATTATTCTTTACATAATCATGCTGCAGACCAATCTTTTAGTGGGAAAGAGGATTGCATCCTTCTTTTGTTGTTTTTCTTCACCTTCAACCATATTATCTACCTGCTGTTAATATTCCAGAAGAGGTTTGATTGTGGAGAGGGAACAGAGGACAAGAAAGCCATTCCTTTACTTGAACCAGTGCTGCCCTAAGATAATGTCTAAGTCATCTTGGGCTTCTATTCATTACCATAAATTAGGTGGATTAAACAACAGAAATTTATTTTTTACAGTTCTGAAGACTGAGAAGTCTAACATCAAGGTACTGGCAAATCTGATGTCTGATAAGAGCTTTCTTCCTGATTTACAAATGACCATCTTCTCATTGTTTCTTCACATGGCAGAGACCAGAGATTGGAGACAACTCTCATATTTCTTGTTAAAAGGGCACTAATCCCATCATTAAGGCTCCAATATCATGTCTAATTGCCTCCCAAAGTCCCCACCTAAAAAATCATTTTTTGGGGAGTTAGGATTTTAACTTATGAATTTGGGAGGGATGCAATCATTCAGTCCAAAACAGATGGCTTATTGTTCTTTGGGCCAAGCAGATGTTTAAGCCAATTCTTTGTCTCCTGTGGGCATTTTTGTGGATTTACCTGAGATTCTCTTGGGGGGGATTTATCTGGCTACAATTCCTATGATTCTAGATTTTTTTATTCTTCTACTATCCATTCCTATCCTCACTACCATCTTCTGGGGAATTTTTGCCACATACTCTACAGAGGCCCCTTTGCTGTTGAAATTCCACTGTACTTCCCAAGAGTCCCTAGTCTTGAAAGACCAAAATACTAGAGAGAAGGAAAACACATAGAGATGAGCACAACACTAGTTGTTACTTGTGCCTCTCAGGGCATTTGCCAATTTTCTTTATGGAACATAAATGCTGAGCGAAGAGTAGCAGCCAAGAGTTTGCAATAGTCTCACTGACAGGGGAGTTGAAAATTCGTGCACAGGACTACCAAGGCAACTAGAACTTGAGAAGTCATGATCTGAAACAAAAGCTAACTGCACAAATGTAAAGTGGATATTATATGTGCAATTTTTCCTTGAGGTATTTTCCAACTCCTAAGCTGCACATGTGTGAGGCGAACTGCCAAGGAGCCAAGCAGAAAGCAGCTGCTAAGATGCTAAAATCCTAAGCAGACATTTCAGTAGTCTCTTGGTCCTAGGCAGACAAAAATTGAAGTTCATAGCCTGCCAAGAAAGAGAATTCTTAAAAAGCATACCCAGCTTATCCTTAAGATCCTTGAAGAGGTAGGCTGTAAGAATAAGGACAAACCTAAAATAGAGCATGTCACCAGCCCTCACACTGAGTCTGAAACCCAAGTCCAGTGAATCAAGATGATTGGCCTGTGGTCATCTGCCTGTCAGAAGAAAATCAAATCCTCTCTAAAGGGAGGTGTTATTCATAGCTTCTATAATTTTTCATACATAATTTTGGCATAAGATCAAATTTACCGAGTAAACCAGAATATAGAATTAAT